>OW121806.1:1885000-2095000 GCA_933228885.1 Leistus spinibarbis
TTAAATTCATTTATATCATGTTTCAGATTTTCTGTAGAATTCTTTAAGATTCCTTTTCGCATTATTTTCAAATCATCCTTTTCGTTTCTTTCGTTGACACTCTTGTCTACTTCCTCTGGTATTTCTTTAGTTTCATTTGGGATGTTTTCCATATTGAAAATACAATTTTTGAACTGGCATTTATGCCAGTCGAAATTTTCAGCTATAACTTTTGTAATTTCTGATTCTGATTTTATTTTATTGACATTCTCGTCAAGTTTCGTTTCTTCTGCTATATTAGATTCAGATTTAAATTTTCTTGTTAAATCATTTTTCTTAACAGTGTCATCATTTATTGTTTTCCGTAGATTACTATCAGAATACTTTGGTGCATTTGAACCAAAAGTTGACCAATCTTGCAACAGTTTAAAAACTTCCAAACGTTCGTCTTCTGATAATTTGTTTGGAAGGTTTTCCTCACTAATAGATTTCTTTTTATTCAAACATTCAATATTACTTAATTCTGGTACGCTATGAGCCACAGATACATTTCTATTCGATAATTTCTCTTCAAACTGTTTAGCAATTGTCTTAACATATCCTAATCTAACTTGGTCGGGTGATTTCCAGCACCTAGGCTTCTCAGTTGTAGTATCAAAAAGTGTTAAGTCTAAATTAAGCTCAGGATTACCGGTATGCGAGCTATTCAAACTCGACTGCGAGCTAGATAATTCGTGCGAAATTAAATTATTCTCATTTTTCGTATCATCACATTTTTCAAATTCGTCGCCATTATTTTTTGCATCACTTTCGTCTATAAAAGGTAAATCGTTCATCTCAAAAGAGATCTTAGGTATATTTGTGTCCAATTGGACTGGTCCACATTTGTTGCGTTTCAAACTTTTTACATCTAGCAAATCAAATTTTGGGTAATTATGTGTAAAATCGTCGATTATGTAGGTGTCTGTGGGGTAAGGCTCGGAGAAATCTGTGATTTCTAGATTAAAACTTGGTTCGGCGCCAATGCTAATGCGAGGTATGGTCATTTTTTTCAATTCGGCTTTGTACAGACTGTCGTCTGAGGCAAAAAATCCCGAGGATTTTTGGCGTGGTGAAAATATGCCGTAGTTGGTTGAACCACACAACGAGTCTTGTGAACCACGGTATCTATGCAGTGTTGGATAATATCCTTCAGCTGCATTAAAATTACAAGGGAAAGACTATATTAATTAGATACTTATTATTCATATTGCAACATACAAACATACATTATTTATATATATATGGGGAAATAGTTAAAATTAGCAATACTGCATTTTCTACACAGAAGTCAATACAAAAATTAAGTAGTATTGTTGTAACCGGTATTTTAATTTCAGTGTATGTGAATTTGTGTTACTGGACATGGTTGTAAAACTGAGGTAATGTGTCCAATAATACATCATTGTACTTAAACACGTCTCAATGTGACTCTTCATCAAGAGTATTAGGTAATTAATATAACAATTATATCGTTAGCTTAATTCGTAGAGGTCACAGCTACACACTCCTTGTATAATATAATATACAACACGCTCGCTGTAGCAATGCAAAATTTGTTTATTTAATGCTAACATATTTGAATTAATAAATTAAAAAAATGTTACTAATCAATAAATGAATTAATGAATACATAAGTATTAAACTATTGATGTATGTACTAATATGTTTGACTTATTCTATGTATAGATAAAATGGACAAATAAATATATTTTATTATTATCACTCAATTTACTACAGGAGACACAAAAAAACCGTCCATATAATTTATATAGTGAAAATATGAATGTTAAACATGTTCAGAAGTATAGTTTTTAGGTCTGATATTTTATAGCAAGTTAACTACTTTTATTTTTCGTTTTTCATATTTTAATTGATTTATGACCATATCTTATATTGAATTAATATTATTTTGAACTTTCTAGAGCCTTTTTTAGTAAGAGTAGTAGTAACTCCATTAACCATATAATTTAATCTCAACAATACAAGTATCTCCATTCCAAAATTTTAAATTATGTTTTCATAATTGAATCTGTACTTATTTTACTTGTAGTAATCAATTATTACTTATGTAAATACAAAACCTTTATCTATTTTATAATAAAGCATATTATTATATAGGAAATTCAACTTATATAATGGACTGATTCACATGAAAAACTTACGTTTTTCCATAAAGATATGAGTAAGTGGGACTAACGACATTTTCCATTTAATAAATTATCAAGACATAACTTATTCTTTAGTTACGGTAATATCTGCATTCGATAAGGTTTTTCTCTCTAAAAAGATGGTACAAAAATTACATTTTCAAAGAAAAATTGGAATATGCGAATTAAGCTAACGATATGTAACATTTTAATGTAGAAGTTTCAAATCTTAACATTTTTAGCCATATTTTATTTGTATTGTTTCATTTTAATTATACTTATTAATTTCAAAAAGGAAAACGTTCTATAATCACTGAATTTTGTATAAACTATAAATATAAACTATCCAGATGTATGTGATTGAATGAATATGTGAATTTATGTATAGAACGCTTTGTGTTTAAACATACAAACTGTTTATTGCTAATTATTAATTTTAAGTATTCTACGAGGTATACTCTAACATAATTTTCTTAATGTGTATGACTAGGTTAAATTTTTTTAGTATATTTTAAAAACAATAAATATTATTATTATTATAGACCGGTATCGAATCACTAACTGCAAACATACTAGACGAGCACTTATAAATTATCGTAATCTATTTTTTAATCAAGAAAACTGTTCTGTTGGTTATCGGGCATAAATACTTTAAATTTCGAAATTTAATCTTGAAGAATTATTCTAAACATGTGTAGAAACTTGTATGGCGACTATACATATTTTAAATCGTCATCGAATGTCATCGTTTATTAAAATTTACATTATTATTATATCGATGAATAATGGACTGTATATGATAAGGGCACATGGTGTCCATGGGTTAATCTAGTATCTAACAACTGTATAAAACTTTACGTGAAAGTAATAATGATAAAACAATTCACGGTTGTAGAATAAAACCAATTTATTTATCTCGTTTATACTAAGTATTATATCTGTATGTAGAATCTTAAATAGAATAAAATCTATTGGCGAATTCAATAAAAATTACCTCTATGCGGAGTAGGCGATGGTTGCTGAAGTAATGTCGCCAAACCGTGATAGACCGCACCACCTTTAGCTACCTCTAACGTGACCGTGTTGCCAGTGCGCACCAGGAACTCGGCGGCCCGCTCTTGGGTAATGCCGAGAAGTGACTGTCCGTCCACCGAGAGCAGTTGATCACCGGCCGCTAAACGACCATCCGAATCAGCTGCACCGCCGGGCACCACGGATTTTATGTAGATACCGAGTCGTTCTTGACCAGCACCTATTTAAAGAAAACGGCATATTCATGGCGCTAGATTTAACGGTGCGGAACTAAACATATACAGTTTTATAAATCGCCATTGCAACATTATAGTAACAGGAAACGCTTACAGCAGTTATCAATTGATCTAATTGAATAATTTCTATTTCTGGTGTGGTTTAACGGTAAAAATCAAGTACTTGTAGATCAATTAAAAGATGTTCTATCTGTATATATATATATATATTACCGGTTTGTAATATTTTTAGTAGCTTATAAAATATTTTATAAAAGCCTTGTATTCAATTTAATAAATCCTAAGATGCTTTACATACCAAGGGAAATTTAATATGGAATTAATATACATATTCAATCTTAAATAATTTAAATTTACGTATAATCTTTATTAAATAAATTTGGAGCGTCCTTCACTCGACATTCTTATACTTAATTTATAATTTAAATATCAATATAGCTCAGGAAACGTAAATATAATATGCATATTTTAAAAGGTAATTTTTCAGTTAATGATACATTAAAAAAGACTTTTCAAACCAAAATTCCTAGAAATTTTAATATCCTTAACATTTCCTCAAACTCATGTTCTTTTCGTGATGTGCAAAATATGACACGAATAAACTAGAAGTTCCGGTTTAAATGTCCTATTCAAAAATAGAAGAATTTTTCTCCAGGATATAAATCTTAAATTTAAAACAACATATTTTTATATTCAACTATATAAGCGGTAGAGCGTTCACACACACAGAGACCCAAATGGCAATGAGAAAATTGTCAAAATGGGTACAAAACGGATAATTGTTTAAAATCTCTATGTCGATTTTCTTTTGAGATTACAATTTTTATATTTTACGTGTAAAAAAGTAACAACATTCATACATTTATCGCGGAGATTATTTGAAGAGAAATGTTATTTACCTTTAGCTGCAACGATGGATAGGCCCATACCACCTCCTGCTTTATGTAATCGAATAATTTGTACTTCTGGCTGAGTTGTGCTAAGCGCTGACGGACTTCGCGGAGCACTCATATAAACAGTCCAATGCCCAGAGCTCGTTGGTTGACCAGCTAATCGGCATAGACCAGCACTTTGTAGAGGTTGTAGGAATTCAGCGAGTCCTTGCGGAACTCCTTGAACCTAACAGAAACATAACAATTAAGGACTATTCACAACTAAACAATTAGTAATCACGAATAGAAATTAGATATAGTAATTAGTAGGTCCTACTAACAAGTGTTTTAAATTAAAATTGGTTGAACAAGACTAAAAGAAAACCCTGAATTTTAAATAAAAGCACGGTATGCTGGGTGATTTGTTTAATTGTAATAATTATTTAATATGCTTTGCTGTAGAAGAAACGCATTTTTAAGCTACAAATAGGTTTTCGGAACGTATTTTCGTTAAATAATCTTTAACTAGAGATAGTATTATATTAAATTGTTTAATATATAATCGCGTGTATTAAAACATTAAATTATCATCTCGGAAACGTAGTTCATCTAATAAAATCGTAATAACCTCCGTCACTTTAGTGCAATCGGCGTTTAATGATAGAGTAAACCCACCACCTCCCCTATCTATTTTAATTTGTATGCAGCCGTAATCGTAATATTTATTTTATGTACAATTTCATGAACTACATCTTCCATCATGTTATGTTCCATTTTGTTTGTATAAAATTAATTATTAGTTATGGTTCTCTATACGTATCGCCGTTGGTGCGTTTCTAAAGCTGTATTCAGCATCAACCATATAATGCAAAATGCATTGTTATTGAATATATTAAATTTATAGTTGAAATACACATAATTAAGCTATGAATGAAACTCGGATATAAATTTATTGCAAAACGCAAACCAAGAACGTAATTTTAATTTGACTAAATAGCTATCGCATTATTCTTAATTGAAAAGTTTGGAGTTTGCAAACATTTCACTTAATATTTAAAACTAATGCGTCCATTTTGATGCTGTAAACGCTAGCATTGTTTGTCATACAACAAACTGAATTATGTGTGAATACTAATTGGTTAGATAATGTAGGTTATTTGACTGAACTTGTTAAATTTTATATTACTTTTAAAAAGTAGTTATTGAGCATGAAAGTCGAAGTAGAGGGAACAATAAGGAGGTTGGTTAGCTGCGAACTCAGTTTTACCCTTACATCATTTCAAAATTAATATAAAATGTTCAATGTTATTTAAAAATTATTTTGGAGATGTTTCATTTTTTTAGAGACATTTATACTTGTTTTGGAAGTAGTGGGAGAAGAATTTCTATTTCTTTTTCCCCCCCTACAGGGGTTGCCATAAGGATTAACAAGGAGATGTTAGGTAAGGGGGTAGCAGTCGGAAACTACTAACACAATACTAAAATTCTAATTTTCACATACCACATCACAACTGAATCCATCGTCAGGTAGCAAAAGTTGCACTGGCAACGTAGTATCTTCATGCAGCCTAATTTCCCGTCCATCGGCCCTCGTTAGTTCATCAGCGACCCCTTCTGCAGCTCGAGCCGTTTGTTCAATCAGCGCTGCTGACGGTACTTGTTCCCCCATTTCTCCTATTTCACAATTACATTAAAATTTAAACTGCAACTAAACAACAGAAAACCAACCTTTATATTGACTCAACAGCGCCCTCAACTGCAGCGAGTTCAGCTTAAAACACGCTGCAGACAAATTCGCCAATTCATCCGCTGTATATTTAGGCGCTTGCAGCAAATGCGCGCACTGCACAATCTTAGCCAAATGGCACTCAGCAGCCAGCTCTAACCCCTGACTTTCGGCCCAAACTTGCAAATTCCTTAATCGATTAAATAATCGCATCCCGAAACTTTTTGTACACAGCGACGGATTATTAATAATCGTCGATAATGATCGTGCAGATGTCCAATGAAACAGTTGCGAAAACAACTGAATTGTTAACGCCGCGTTTACTCTACACTTGCGTAAAAGCGACATGGCCGAGCTTAAAATTGAGATGATTTGATTTGGGTGATCGTCGGTGGTGTCAGAGATTAGGCTGCCTAACGCTGAATTAAGCTCGTCTGTGAGACACGTCACGAGGTTTCTAAACGCTGATTGTACTGCGTCTGCCAACGTGTCTTGAGCTTGCAAACTGAAAGCGCTGACGTGTCGGTCGGATTTGAGGAAGTGTAGGAGTTCTGATGCGTTTGCTAGCCAGAAGGCTTGGCTGGAGCCTTCGGCGCGGCGTTCTTGTACTGTGTGACGTATTAACATGGCCGCGTGTTGTAAGAGCAAAGTTAACTTGTGCGCACGCTCGGTAGGTGTAAGCTCAGGCCGGTAGTGCGTTGAGGCACGGTACCGCGCGCATAGGTATAGTGTGTAGGCTGGAGAGAGTTTGAAACTTGGTGTTGTTACGTCGAGATGAGTGATGACGCGGGCTAAGAATTGTTCTTGGGGTTCTTCGGGGAATTCTAGCACGGCTGGAAGTATTGGATCTTGGCCTCGTGGGTAGCGGTCTATTGCAGGCATTCTAACAAGAACGAATTTATTTAATATACTGATTGGATAATATTGTGGTATATGTATATTCGATGATTAAGTCGCCAATGCTGGCATCACTGAAGTTTGCTGGTTGTTTTGAACGTGCGAATTTGTCCCTCACATTCAGACATCCAACATTATGTAATATTTGGAATTGTGATGGAAAAGACATATTTTCAAAATGTATTATGTTGATTGACAAGAACTGTCCTCACACAAACATGACTTCTACTCAGGGCGGACTGTTTGAATTTTTCTCCGTTAATATTTATAAAATATAGGACTGTTATTCATGTTAGATACGATCTATGTAATTATTTTTTCTTTTAGTTTTATACAAATTAGTTTATACGTTAATATTTGTATTAATCTTTCGTCAGTCAGAGAGAATTATTAATGCGATAAATTAATTAAAAGATTAAAAAACTTGTATACATGCGACAAAAATGAATTAAATTTAAATATATATACCTATGTACAAAAATAGTTTATTTAAAACGAATAGAATACTCCAAACTTTTAACTGGGAGTATACATATATAAACTATGAGTTAAACACACTAAGAATCGTATTTCACGTGTACATTTCCATTTTTATTTCATTTTTATTCCATTTAGATTCTAGGATGAACTATTGAAACTAGGAATAGTTATAAAATCAATGTAGATCTTAAAAAGTGTAATTATTTATATATATATTGAATAAAAAAATGGATTGATCTTTACTCGACTTTCTTATACTTTCACTTTTCATCTATTTAATATAATATTAGTTTCGTTTATTTTAAATTCATGCTAAATTGCCAAGAAATAAAAATAATATCTGTTGTGACTAGGAAAAAGTAAATGTCTATTTTCAAATGCGAGTTTTCAGTTAACACGTTGACTGCCGCCCCATTTCATCGGAATTCCTCCACACGCCACGGAATATTTTGTAAAAAGCGTCAAACATGACGCTCTACGAGATAATTCGTAGTTGGCAGTATATACGAGTTATTTCGTAGTCGGTAGTCAATGTGTTATTAAAAACTATTCGAAAAAGAAAATTTTAATATGTTCAACTTTTAAGAGAATCAGAATTTCTGTAACATATGTCCAGATATATAGAAAAACAAGGAAGAAGTAAACTAATACTTCCTGTTGAAATTCTTTCCAAAAAGACTTGCACATCCGGGCCATATACAAGTCATAAGTTTAAAGTTTCATAATTTTGCCTTCAACAGTTTTGGGTCAGTGTTCACACATAGGCACATACACAGACGTTTCGATTCAGAAGTCGTCGACATTATTCATGATTACAAAACTTATATACATTCATTTAAGAAAGTAAAAGGTGAAAAATAAATTGAATTTGAGCTAAATAAAAGCAACAACAGTAAAAGAAAGTGCTTTGGTTTAAATATTTACCTATTTTCTGATACCGAACCAAGTGAGCGGCTATCTTCTTTGACACTGGCTGTTGAGACTGTTTCTACGTTACCCTCAAGATCAAACGTAGTTTCATAATTTTCACGGGGCGACGCGTCACTGGGACTTAAAGCTCTTGGAGATCTAAGTGTCGTGTGGTTATTACATCACAAGCAAAGCAAAACAAAACATAATCAAATAATGTGAATGCTAGCAAAATCATAAAACGTTATTATAGTTAACATGAGGAAGTATTATTTTTAAATTTCTATTAGGAAAATTAGACATAGATATTAACATTCATATATTATTGCTGTTATAAGTAATCATTCAATTATTAAATGGATTATAAATTATACTAATGCACCTATTCAGAACGCAATTGGTATCATTTTTAAAGAGGGTTATCGATTTGATAGAATTAGGTATTCCTTTGACATCGAAAACCATTGTTTACTAACGGTCTTTATTGAAAATACTGCTAAATAGTGCATTAATTGTAGTTGAAGTGAAATTTGCGAAATTAACGCAGTCTTAAGGGAGAATATACAAAATGAAGTTGTAATCAATATTCTGGACCAGTAAGATTAAGGATGTTAATTCTGAATTGTATAAGACGTAAAGATTGATATAAACATCTTTATAATAACAATCTTTAATACATAACCACCTTTAAAGATTGAATTACTCTGAATAGGCCAATAAAATGTATTTCTTCCTCATGTACAAATTTGCAAATCTAGATGAAAATGAGCGTGCAACACAATAAATATGTAAATAAAAGAATCATGCAATCAATATAAAATGTGTGTATACCTATCATATACTGAAGTACTATCTATGGTGGATGGGTGCCTGCTCCGAGATTCTTGGTTTGGATCTAAAAACTGGTATGTGTTGCTGTGGCCAAATTTCACGAGATTACCATGCTGTAATATCGTGGTTTGGTAGATTCGTTGGCCGTTCACATAGGTGTGAGCGTCCGCGTGGCATGGCGTTAGGGATGTTAGGCCATCGGTGTTGGCGATGACACAGTGTCGAGGCTGGATGTGCGGCCCGTAGAGCTGCAAGGCTATACCGTTTGCTGAACCCACCTATTCGGAAATTACGACATTTGGTGAATTTGTGAATAAACAATGCTGTATTATACTCTATGAAGAAATTGTATAATTCTCATGGATATTAAATTGCCGTCTGAGGGACAAAACGACGCAGCAAAATATATGTAGATAGATTTGCCAAACATTAAAACCGAATTCATTACTTGATAGAGGGCAAGCGGAGCATATTTATTTATATTCTTCAAACCTCCAGAACCACTAAAGATAATTGAACTCCGTATTTTTAGCTCGCCGTACGAAGTACACTGAAAAAAGGATTTACTTGAATCAATTTAGGTTTACTGTTACTACTATTAAATAAATCCCATATTTGAATTTAGCCAAATCTATATAAAGGTATATTAAATAAATACCATATTTGCTAGCCCCAGATAAGCTTTCTTTAATTTATACATATATATATATATATATATATATATATATATATATATATATATATATATATATATATATATATATATATATATATATATATATATATATATATATATATATATATATATATATATATATATATATATATATATATATATATATATATATATATATATATATATATATATATATATATATATATATATATATATATATATATATATATATATATATATATATATATATATATATATATATATATATATATATATATATATATATATATATATATATATATATATATATATATATATATATATATATATATATATATATATATATATATATATATATATATATATATATATATATATATATATATATATATATATATATATATATATATATAGATCTTATTACCGTATAAGCTATAGTTGAGTTCACGAAGGATTGATGTTGCGCAATAGTAAGTAAATGTAATGCGAAAGACATTGATTAAGGACATACCTTGGTAAATTGAACTATACATAATTGCATCATGTATTTACTGTTAATTAATCCAATTTGCGTAAAATATGCTATATAAAATTTTAAAGTAATCCTCCCCTTAATCGCAGTTATTACTATTAAATAAATTTACCAGAAACCTCAAATAAATAATGTAGTTGTAATAGACTAGTTTATTAATAATGAATAAATGAGTAATATTAAAAAAAAAAAAAATCATTAAATTATAAAATTTTCCAAAGAAGTGCTCACATAAAGATTTATTAGCTATAAAGACAAATTACGCACAAAATATTTAGGTAAAATACAATATATGCGAAATTTAATTATTTATAGTGCTTCTCAATATTTGTGGATTATAAGGAAATATGAGCCGCGCGCGCTCCATCTCCCACAATGCATTTGGTGCAATTATTTAGTAAATTCATGGCGTCGACCAATCACAGACGGGGATATATAGACACTGTAGGTACCAGGCACAGGTATGTCTGTGGTACCAGGACATGGCACTGACATACATTTTTATTGTAAATTCGTAGTTTTATAATAATAACATGTATCTATTATGCCTAGTTGCATCACAACACTGGTGTACCGGGTTTCACAGACACTTATGATACATTAACAATTTATACATATGTTTGAGTCTTTTGTTTGAAAACATGAAAAAATAAAATGTGATGCATTTTTTTCCTTTCGAATAAATATGATACAAAGCTTCACAACATGACAATATAATCTGCTTGACATCATACCCAGCAAACACATTCTATAATATGACTTCCCTGAGATGTCGCTGAGACGTAACATACGCATGTTAAGTCGCTGCAACATCACATAGATGTCACACGATTCAAATTGTTTGCTGGGTAGTTAATAAATCTATATTTGAGCATTATTTTGGGGAAAAATTCTAATATCATTTATTTTCTTTAATATTGCTCAATTTATTCATTATAAATAAACTAGTCTATTTATTAAAAATATATAATATTGTTTATTTGAGGTTTCGGTCTTAATTATAACGTAAATTTATTTAATAATAATAGATTTGCGAATAAGGGAGGCAACACTTTGAAAATTTATATAGCATATATTACGCAAGTACGATTTATTAGTAGTAATTACATGGTGTATTTATGTATAGTTAAATTCACCAAGTATTTCGCATTGCATTTACTTACTATTGCGCAAGTTCAAACCTTCGTGAACTCAACAATAGCTTATACGGTAATAAGATATATTTATATTAAAGGAAACTTTTCTGGAGCTAGGAAATATAGCATTTATTTAATATAACTTGAGTTGGCTGTATTCAAATATGGAATTTATTTAAAAGTAGCAAACCTAAATTGATTCAAGAAAAAACTTTTCGCAGTGGGCAAGTCTATTATGTATAATTAACGAAAACAATAGAAGAAATTAAAATAAATTAAAGTAATAATGACAACCGACACCGCGCCAGTAGTTGCGTTCCTGAAGTGCGCGCCAGTAGTTGCGTTCCTGAAGTGCGCGCCAGTAGTAGTAGGTTAATTTTAAACAAAGATACAATTTTTATATACTTTGACAACAAACTCAAATTGATCAAATATCATAATTTCAATTAATTTTGGCTAAATTTAGTTTCAACATAATCGACCGAAAATACCGCTAGAACTTAATCTAGAGCAGGACCCACGGGTTCTGCAGCTTATACATGAAAATAAACCGAACTTGTGGCCCACGGGTTATAGTTAGACAATGCCTCGGCTAGCGAATAATATTGGTTATTAAAGAGCAAGTCCTTTAGGGTATCATACCTCCATCACGTCACTGGTGAGCCGCAGCGTTCTAGCCAAATCCCCTGGATGCGGCGCCTGACCATCCGGGCCTAATTCCACGAGCACAGGTGCGGTATCGCCACGGGAGTCTCTGGTGCCACCGCCGCCGCCACCACTGCCAAGCGCAGGCTTTTTCTTGCGCTTGCGTGGTGCGCAATCGGCAGGCCTTCGCCGCACATGGAACATAATGGAGCCTAAAAAGAAAAAATATCTTATTAATACAAAAAATCACTTTATTAAAACTTGTATTAATTAATTATTGCATATTACTACGGATTTAAAAATAAGAAGTGCAGCAGTGCGATAGTAAATTATTATTGTACGAATGATTAAATGTGAATATATGAATAATGCATGAATGCTTATGGACTAAGTAAACATGGTATAACGCATTTTGTTTATTATGGAGGGTTTGTTTATATTATTATATTAGTTGATTGGCGCTGGTTCCACTAATTAAATGACGCAGGGGATCACCAAATCATATTATAATGAAACCCGTTGAAATTTGCGTTGTAAATGTTTGTATTTCTAGAGTAAATACGCTAAATGTTATCCGTTTTTGAAAATTTAGTGTGATTCTGTAGATCTGTAAAATTCTACAATTGAACCTAACCTAACTGCCAGCGTGCCAGGCAGAACTTTACAATGTGACTATAACCATGCCTATTTTAATAAAAGAAACTGTATATATATATATATATATATATATATATATATATATATATATATATATATATATATATATATATATATTTGGAATGAACCAAGTTTATAGAATAGTGCTACGTGGTATTTTTCTGTTTCGTTAATATAAAAATCCATATATTTAAATATTAATTTTATCATTCTCGAAGTTTATTTACACTGAAAAGTAGAATGAAATAATGCACTTAATTTAAATTGCTCCCCTTGTCATTCTGTTGACACATTTTGTTTCCCTAAATATAAAATTATACTTGTTAATTCTTACAAACTCTGGCACAGGTTGGCATGCAAAAATATGATTAATCAGAATACCTGGAGAATAAATTATGCATTCTAATATAATTTAAAATCAATTTCATTAAAAATTAATATAACAACCATTGTTTGAACGAGAAATTCAAACGATGTGTTTCTTAAGAAAACAGATATTGAATTTTCCATTTTATGCTTAAACAGAAAATTCAGCGTACGCAGTACTTTTAATCCTAAGTAAATAACTTTGAAAATGCTTAACAAAGGCGAAGCGCTATCGTGGCATATATAATTAAGAATTATCCTATAGTATTATAATCCAGAAAACGTAATATTTTGATCACAAAAATAATCGACCTCGTAATTTTAATAGAAATATCCGTTGACTATTTTCTCAATGACGTCAGTGTGTGTGTATTTCGAAAACGACATTTCTTTCAATTTTTGTTTGAACAAGCATTGGTGCAAGAACCACTGCTTCAAGTTCGCCGTAGCAAACAACAACCATGAAATACAATAATGAAAACGATGCAATTGTTAGAGTAAAAATTATATTGTTGCAATCATCCAACAATCAAATAGATACTGAAAGTGTAAGAAAGACAAGTGAAGATCACTCCAGTTCTTTTAAGTATATATTGCATCAAAATATCCTGCCAGTAAACTTATATGTATGTATATATATATTAAAAAAAAAAGTCTAAAGTTGTTTCTTCTATTGTTCAGATATGTAACCAAGTTTGTTGGTGACTAATATGACATTTGGAAGTATTGAACAAAAACTGAGTGCATGTAGACTCCTAGGCGGTAGCAGGAAGAAGTTACGTCAGTGTTCTTTGTGTTTACTTAGCATGTTCTCGCTTTTGTGTCTTGAACTTTTGAATTAAAGATGGAGGCTGGGTTGTCAGTGTATTAACTGGATCACATTACTGTTTAACGCGCTGAATGAGTAGTTTTGTTTGATTTTCCAAGAATGTTCTAACCGTATACGGAGTTACTATAGTATTCCAACTCCTCATATTGCCAGTTGCTCATTAATGTTAGTTAAACTTTGCACAAAAGAAAATAGAACATTGTGGAAATGTGGAAACTAGTTTTTGTTATTAACCAAGAAGCTTTTCCGACATAAAAGTTTATATCATGTTATAGAAAAGTCAAGAACAGGAATCTAGTTGAAAGAGATTGCTTTTCCAAGGCTTGTCTCAATTCAAATTTAATAATAATAGTAATTTCGGCGAATAACCGAATATTTAGTGAAAAATTTAACCGAATATGTATATATATGTATATGTCCCCCCCGTGGATGGTGGATATTTGATTATATAATACACTGATTTTGAATCAGAAAGGAAATTAGTTCGCGTATCGGGTCTACGCCAGTTGGAATTTGGGGGTGCAAAGCGAAAAATGTAGTATTTTAATTGTTCGGTTCAGACAGAATAGTTTTAAAGTAAACGTTTGGGGACTTTTGGTTTAAACGTTTGTGAACTGTGAATTGCTTTGTGTGTTTTACTCTTTTAGCTCGCCATAAGAAGTACCGAAGAAGCTAGACCATTCGGTCGTGTGTCTGTAGCATTCTCGGATCATAAAAATTTCCTTAACAAATAGTGTTTGTCTCGTCGCCCTGAATCCAAAAATATATATATTTAACTTATATACTTGGATGTTAGTCGTCGCTCGTAAGACCTAATTTGTGCCCTCTACTCCTCTGAAGGTACCGGAGCGATTCACACCAAATTTCGTACACATATTATTTGGTATCCCATTTGAATCCTCTCGCATTTTAAATCTAATCGCCCGTATACTTCCCGAGTTATAGGGCCCCAAAATTTAGAACCCCCCCTTAATACTGCCTTTATAAAAATAGTCAAAACACTCAAAAATTCTACCTGATAACCTAAAGCCCGAAAAAAATATTAAATATTATAATTTTGTATTTTGAAATATGCACTAAAATTATTTTTTTATCAAAGTAATCTACAAAAAATTGCAAGTATTTTTATATCTATAACAAAAATAAAAACCGCTGCTCGCATCGTATATATTACCCATAAGGAGAGCTGGACGCATCGGTGCGTAGTTATATTAATTTGTTTTTGTGTGACTTTTGGTTTTAAGCGTTTGCAGACTTATCATTTTGAGTTTGAATTATTTTTATAATTTGTTCAATCTACCTAAACCTTTTATTTGTATTGTTTTACTTTAATTTATATAACTTTATGATTATTAATTTAAATCTTGTTTGTTCTAATTATATTTTGATTAATTCATGTATTTTATTTCTTTAATTCACTAACACTCAAAAAGGTGAACTTGTGAACAGTTACATATTCACATAAAAACGTCCGATATAAAATGGGGTTTAAAAATATGTTTTAGTATGTAAGAATCCGACCTGTTTTTATATCGGACGTTCTTATGTGAACATGTAGTTCACATAAGAACGTCCGATATACATACTTAAACATATTTTTATACATATTACATATTTTATGTACATGGACAGTTTCAATATTTACAATATCTGCCTCCGGAAATATCTCTTTTAATATATCAGTTTCCACAAGCCATTTTTCTTTGTTGAACAAACATTTTAATATTGCTATTATTGTTTGGCAAACAAAACACTAATGGCTACTGGAACAGCTATTATAAAAATGTTTATATTCTCATTAAAATGTACTGTAGTTCGTTAGCATAAAAATGACAAAGTAAATGTATGTTATATAAAATTTTTAATCGAAAACACAATTCCTTTGTTGTGTCTAAAAGAATATCCGAGTACCAATTTTGCTCCTCTTTAGTACAGAGTCTCATAATAGAAAATTAATAATTTGTCAGGACTATATGAATTTTATTGAAATCAAATTAGGTTCCTCGTTTGTTTTAATTTCGAAATGATTAATGATCGTGTCGCGTAACATAAGGTTCCGAGGTTAAAATTCTGTAATAAATGGTTCCTCTGTTTTGACTCGCACATTAACAAATTACATATGTACCACATATGGGGTCTATTACTCATATATTGAAATCAGGACAAATCTAAGCTGAATATTTTTACTTTCTTGTCAATTGATCTTGTTAATGTTACTAACACACGACAAAACACTTATGCTCTAGAAAAGTACTAAATAAAATGTCATTTCTGTCCATTTTAGATTTAACCTTTCAAAGAAATTATCGTTCGAAATTTTACGTAATAATATAATGGCAGAGCAACATTCAATTTCAATAAGATTGAATTTCAGACTTTTTGTTCATTGAAATATAATACCTGAACAAAGGGAACCCATATCTTTCGTAATTAGTGTAATGAATAGAAATAATTAATTTCTTATTACGCATCTACTTCTTACGTGATTTAAACAAAAATATTCTTGATTCTGTGACATTTAAATGTTTGATTAGCAAATAAAAAGAAGAGGAATAAAAAATAATAAGATACAAGTTTTAGTTGAATTTAGTCGAAGCGTAAACTTTTCAAAGAAGTCAATCACAGTGAAGGTTTTGATAAATTTCTTTACAAAACGAAATATGGAACGTGCTCTCAGAGCGGAAATGGCAAGCGATAAAACATACTAAATTTAAAAAGCTATTTCCTTTTACATATTGACAAACATAATCTACAATACCGTTCCACAAATACAGACTTATCTAAGGAATATTTGCATTTCTTGTAGACTTTATGAATTATGTTCTTGGATGAAGTCTAAAAGGAACTATTGTAATCATGAAAATGTTCGAACTCGAGATACACATTTTTACCAGAATTGAATCTGACTATATATACAAGAAGGTCGAGTGAAGGCCACTCCATTTTTCTTTAATACATTACGTTTAAGAAAAAACAAAGACCTTCACAGACACACAATAAAATAAGGTAATTAAATATATAGTGGAAGTATAAGAAAATAAAATGAAGACCACTCTAGTTTCTTTTGTAAACACTAGACTTTCTTTAATACATTACGTATAAGAAAGTAAAAGGGTTACAGATACACGAGCGAATACACTTTTTGTACATACTGTACGAGTTAAAAACAAGTGAATCTATTACAAAAAGGAAGTGATCGTTGAATAAACTTGACTGACTTTGAATTATTTCAGTAAAGTTCAAAACGAATCTGCTTCCTAATGCAAATTGAGTTAACATTGTCTTTGAACAGAGAAAAGAATAATTACAGATAACACGTTGAATTAATTCAAAATGTTGATACTTTGCTTAAATTATTCTCGTTTGTCTCAAAATGGAATTGACGCTTTTTATACGAATGTATATAATCACAAAATATTACAAACTCGAGATTTTAACGGAAATACAAAATGTTTCAATATGTATCTGCAATAACCATTACACTGAAACATGTTTTCAGTCGATCTATTTGTGTTAACCGGTGGAAAATAATAAATATAAATTATTTAAGTCTATTTTGTTTTCTGCATATATGCGTATCTATTAAGATGTTTAAGATTTTCCGTAGCAGTTTTCTCGTAACTGGTACATTTTTTGAAAAAACATTTCAAACAAAAGTTGTGCGAAATATTAACATCTTTCATTATGAACATAATTATATTTGCCATAAGTGCAGTCGTTCTAGAGATATTGGATAAAGAGCAAAAAAATTATAGAGTATGCACTTCTGGTTTGGATATTCTTTTCAAAAATAAAAGATGCACATCTAGACCATATACAAGTCTTAAGTTTGTTGTTTTAGGTTCGACAGTTTTTGCTCTAGACACGCAGGCGTTATTCCGAAAATAGTTGCATTCGATTCAGAGAAGGTTAAAACGTGTATATACGTTGAAATCTTGAGTGAAATATTTTTTAGGTTTACAATACTTCGTAAAACAAAGTAAAAACGGTCATTCAAGTGTACGTGTCTTTTATTGAATGGTTTCCCAATATTAGTGATTAAATTACTAAGGGATGTTTGTGGGAGTGTTTCTGCGTCCAAGAATGGATAGAAAGGGTGAAAACACAATTTTGTACAAATGTGGATATGTCTAACTTCCTCAAATATAGGTTAATTTTAAATGGATCTTCACCCAAAATAGAGAAGTTGAATTTGTCTTACAAGTTTGCATTAAACGCTAATGCAATGTCATGTCATATTCAATTATGATGTACCAAAGAGAATCTACGTCAAGAGGCACGGCGAGAATAGATGTGTTTATACCGCTACTTGCAAATACTCTGCACCGATGTATAAGTGGGTAACACTATTGCTAACAAAGTTCTAAAACATACGTTCATTAATTATCTTTGTTTGTACCGACAGGTACAAAGACAAATAGTACCTCTATTCATTTTACACAAAATCTCAACTTATTTTCTCACTCGGTCTCTACGTTGGAGAAACAGAACAAAAACATGAATTCGTACCGAGACTATCAGAGATTTTTTGTACAAATAATACAGCTTCTATTTCCTCTATGTCTACTTCGCAACTCACTTATAACCGTTAGAATAAACTTTAGATTAATACGACTTACACAAATGTTTTAAATCTACCACCATTTAATTTACCACATTCATTCTGCTTAGACCTACGTTTACTTTCCTCACAAACATATTTCGGAAATACACGTTTTGACAGTCTCTGGATCATTTTTGACTAATTTCGAACTGATGATTTCACCCTGTGGGTGTGGAATTTGAGTATATAAACCACTGATTCTGAATCAGAAAGGAAGTTGGTTCACGTATCGGGTCTATGCCAGTCGGAAGTTTCGCGTTCAAGTGTAAAATGTATTGTTTTAATTGTTCAGATTGAGAATAGTTCTCAAGTACACATTTGATTTTGTATTTTACTCTTCTGAACCACAACTTCCGGTTAACTTATTGTTTTCTTTCGGATCCTATATAGGTTTTAAGTTTTATAATTTAATTATCAACAGTTTTTGGTGTAGAGCGATCACAGACACACACACAGACATCATTTAGAACTTCCTTATATACATTCGTATAGAAAGTAAAAACGTTGAATGTTATTTTTCTCACAAGGCAGTTGAGAGAAAACAATTTATTGTAGTTATGCGACAAAGAAATATTTAGTATTTAAGTATGAGAACTTTTCTAGCACAATATGGTTATTTTTGCAACAGTGCGTCCAGCTTGCATTACGGTGAACTCTTAATAAATCACTGCGAAAATACTATTTTAATAATATTTATGTTTTGCGAAATAATAACATTCATATATGCATGTATATAAGGAAGTATTGGGAGATTTTAACGGCAATACCCGTTTTGACAATTTTCGAAATGATGTATGTGCAAAAACTGTAGATGAAAAATTATAAAACATTAAACTTAAGACCTGTATAGTGCCCAAAAGAAAACCTTTAATTTTTGAAACCGAAAGTAGTTATTTTTTAATGAATCTTACGAAAATTTAACATATTAAAATGTCATTTGTTTGAAAAGTGTACCATATACTGGAAAATCACTAATATATAATAGTATTATATCTCATTCTGTCCAGTTTATATTACTTAAGAAATTGAGCAAACGATTGCTGGATTGAATGATTGTAAATTTACTTTGTGGGAACCCGGATACGAAACCAGGACTATAGTAAGAAGCATTGGTCGAACAACAAAACGAATTATCAGTGCCACAATAATGCACTAAACTCTCTAAAAATTACGATTATCTCCAATTTTTTAATTTAATTTCAATGTAACGGAAATTGACACAGATCCGATATTTTTACAAACGAGTGTCGCTTCGTTGATTTTCAGATATCACTTTTCGAATATATTATAGAATGAATTCCAACTAGTTAAAAATAAAAATCAATCAATGCGAACCAACAATAACAGGAGTTGGAAAAACAAATAAACCGTCGGGAAGGATGGAGTGAACCGCGAACAACAAAAATAATCACAGTGAATTTGATTGACACAATGTACATTTGTTAGCTGTCGATTGTTATTTATCTTCGTTATCGGATTGGAGCTATCATGATTTTTGCCTGGCAATGCGCCAACAGATGCTGTCCAGCATAGATGCCAGTGTGAAATTTTTAGCTCGTCGTACGAAGTACAGAAGAGCTAAAGCAACCAGTCGTGTATCTGTAGCATTCATGAATTTAAAAAAAAAATCCAAAAATATATATAGCTCATATACTTGGAGGTTAGTCGTCGCTCGTAAGAACAAATTTGTGCCCTCTACTCATCTGAAGGTACCAGAGCGATTTGAACCAAATTGGGACCCTTGTAGTTGCAATTACCTGGCCAGGAGTACATTAAAGTACTACATGCGTGAATTAAAGCACGGGGAAATATATAGTATGGCATTTGTCAGCGAGTCTGGCAGGAGTCAAAGACCACAAATTCAGAGATAATCAATTTGATGGCAAATGCGAATTCCGCATGTCGATAAAATAGCATACCCTTCCCTAGACGCGGTCCGCCGACAGGGCGCGACCATTTAATTGCGTTAAAAGCTATTTGGAAAAAAGAGATGCATAAAGAGTAATACACAGGTGAAATGACGAAGTACTACTAGTTACACACACCTCGTTTACACAAAAAAAAACCACCACAAACCAATTACCAATGTATCCAATTTTATTATTGTTCGTTTTTGTATCATATTGCGTGCAGACACACTGCATAATATAATACAAAAGTACCATTTAATAGAAAATCGCGTTTAAAATTAGTAAATCTTTATGTAATTTTTATTGTTACTTTCTTATACGCAGTAATAAGTAAAGCTGTATTCACAGTGAACCAAATAGTAATAAAGAATAGTAAATTACAAATAATATTGTTTGTATTATGATAAGCAATACTAGCATTCGCATAATTAATTATAAATTTTATTGCTGTGAACGCATTGTATGTAATACAACAAACTGGAATGATTACTTGTAATTTCTAAGCTTAATTACTAATTGATTCGCTGTGTGACCTTACAGGATTGTTCACAGCGAAACAATCAGTAATTAAGCTTGGAAATTATAAGTAATAATTCCAGTTTGTTGTATGACATACAAAGTTAACGTTCACAGCAACAAAATTTATCATATATTGTGTTAATTTTGTTGCTTGGAATGTTAACATTGCTTGTCATAATACAAACTAGATTATTATTTATAATTTTCTAATCTTAATTACTATTTGGTTCGCTGTGAACAATCCTTAAGTCATCGTAAAATAATTGAAACTCGAGATATCAACGGAAATACACGTTTTGACCGTCCCTGAATCGAATACGACTATTTTCTGATTGACGTCTGTGTGTCTGTCTGTCTGTAAACGCTCTAGAACCAAAACTGTCGAACGTAAACTTGTAAATGGTCTAGATGTGCACCTCCTATTCTTGAAAAGAATATTCAAACCAGAAGTGCATGTTTACTCTATACATTTTTTGTTTTATCTCCAATATCACTAGAACGGTTGCACTTATGGCAAAAATAGTTATGTTCATATTGAAAGATATTCATATTTCACACAACCTTTGTTTGAAAAGATTTAAATAATGTACCAGTTACAAGAAAACTGCTACGGAAAATCATAAATGATCTTATTTATGTTTCACATAGATATACGCGTGTATAGGGATTATATATAATAAATCGTAAGAACTATACCTGATAACATTTTCACAGGGGAACCCAAAAAAAAATGACAACGGATTTAATAAACCTACTATACCTAACGTATAAGTCGAGTGCAGGCCACTCCACGTTTTAATTTTTAGTGTATGTCTTTTATATATTTTTCTACGCAGAATAACAAGTAATTGTTAAAAAGCTGGAGTGGCCTTTACTCGACTTATATTTATGCTTTACATTATATTATTTTAAATTTATATTATGATTCCTATATGTAAATATTAGGATAATATTTACTGATTTAAAAAAAATCATATTATGTATGTAGTTCAGGAATATTTAATTGTACAACATCCTATATTTTATATATGTAATAGGGTCAATTTTACCCCTTATAAAAATATGTTAGGTTACAGTATCAACTTTCTGACCTATAATTTATAACAAATCATAATCCTGTAGAAAATTGCATGTATTACTTTCAAATCTACATCATAATTTCAGTTTCTGCGATATGTTAAATATATACAAAGCTATTTAAATTTTGTACAAAAGAAATATTCGAGTGACGTACATAACCTCATTTATAATTTACTTTGCGTGATGCAATAAAAAGCAGAAAATATTTTAATATTATTATTTTCTTTTTTTTTCAAATTACCTACAATAAATCACCCTGGCATGATAAATATTATTGACAGAATGTCATTACGCTGTTAACTTAATAAATAACGAAGTTAGAATTTATTTTAAGATATAGTAGGCTATATTTAGTTAATTATATAGTATAAATATCACAATTCAATATCTTGTTTTCGTGATAAATAAAAGCTGGGGTGGACATCACTCGACTTTCTTATGCTTACAGTATCTGTTTAATATAATATTGCATTATTTTGTTTTAAATTCATGCTAAATTGTCGTAAAACAATATTAGTACACACACTCATTCTGAAAATAGTCATATTCGATTCAGGAAAGGTCAAAATGTGTATTTTTACTAAAATCACATTCCTATAAGAAAGTAATAATTAATGTCTTAGACATTAAAATGTGGATTGTTACGACCAATCCATTTGTCAGCTCAACGACCTGTATCATAATAAATAATTGGTTTTGGTTTAACGTTGATGCGAGTTCTTGTTTGTAACTCTTGGTCCATATTAAATTACTCACGAGAGTTTGACCCAGTTATTTTTATTTTTAGGATATATAGCAAAAATGAAACGTAAATATTTATTAAAGTTGCGAAGATATTTATCGAATGTAGTAATTTATAAGGATGGATAATATGTGATTTTCAGTCTATTTTAAAATAAAACATTTTTAATTCGCTCTACGAATTATAGAAGAACTAAACTATTCGGTCGTGTCTGTAACTTACTCGTTACGCATGTATGGAGATTATATTTAATTAATTGTAAGAACTATGCCTGATAGGGAAGCAAAATAGAGATAAATAATTTGATATTTGTCATATTGAAAATAAATATTGAAGAAGCTTAGGTAGAATGCACCTATGCGTTCAGCTCGCCTTTTGGATAGAATCAGTAAAAAAACAAGTGTAACTATTGCGATCTATTGCTGGCTAGATTAGCTAAACTAGCCAGTAATAGATGGCATCACACTATATTATTTGTACATTTTTTGCATATACATATAAAAAGTCTTACAATTATTTGTAGTTATTTTTTTGATATACTAAAAAAGAAAATGTGTGCAAATTTGAAAATTCAAAATTTTGTATGGCCTTTGGGTTATGAATAAGAAGAAATCTTGTTGACATAAAATATCTTAGAATATTATGTAGAATTTTTGGGTATTTTAATTATTTTTCTAAGGGCAGTACTAAGGGGGGCTCCAAATTTTGTGGTCCTATAACTCGGGAAGTATACGGGTGATTGAATTTAAACTGCGAGCGTATTCAAATGAGATGCCAAATAATATGTGTACCAAATTTGGTGTTAATCGATTCGGTACCTTCAGAGGAGTAGAGGGCACAAATTTGGTCTTACGAGTGACGACTAACATCCAAGTATATAAGTTATATATATTTATGGATTCAGGGCGACGAGACAAGCACTTTTTGTTAAGGACATGACATTTTTTGATCCAAGATTGCTACAGACACACGACCGATTGCTTTAGCTTCTTCGGTACTTCGTACGGCGAGCTAAAAAGTCGAGTACAGGGGGAAATTACTTCAAGTTCATGTGGTTTTTCGTAAGCTAGCACTAGAGTACCTTGTAAATGTAACTACGTTTTAAAAAGTAATTCAATTTTATGAACAAAACAAACATAGTTGATCCTCCCCAAGTGGGCGAACAGAATGAAATTTTCTAGTATATAATCTCTCAAGACACGTGTATTACATTTAATTGTATTTGAAATAATGTATCGTCTAAAATAATATGACGCTGTGTGTAATAGTAATCCCGCTCAGACTCCACTCACAGTACCGTATTGTATTGTGACTGGAACCATATCTAGAGCAACGTGTTTGAACAAACATTAATGCATACTTGTCTAGACACATTATGACTTCAGTTTATCAAAGTTAACTGTGGAACACGTACAGTACTCGCCATTCGTAATATGACCCTATTATAACAAACTAATTTCGGTTACAATTGCTTTTGTAATTACTAATTCATAGCTACCATAAAATATGATTTACTCTTTTTCTGGTGATAAAATAACAAGAGAATAGCGCCACCACAATCACGTCATTTTAAATATTAATCTCCAATTCCAATTCATAAAATAGTTAAAATTAATTCAAGTAAAAAGAGTTAAAAGCCATGAAATGTGTTCAACGGGAATATCAAATCTAACGGAGAAATATGCTGACAAGTCTTATTTGAAAGTTGACAGAATCGATCTGGAAATTATTTTCGTAACAGAAACGACAGATTTCAACGAATCTCTTGAATGCATCTACAGTTCTTAAAATAGATGACGTTTCCATGGCATGCTGAAAATAGGGATGTAAAAATCGCGCTAAAATAAATGTTAATGTCAACACATTTGCACGGATAACGACATATGCTTTAAAGATCTAATAATAGAGCTTTAAAACATCTTATGTCTGCAAAGAGCAACGGAATTGAATTTTTAAAAATCAGATAACAAAATTACCCCGTCGTACAGTTACGCACAAAAGAACTAAAGTATTCGGTTGAGTCCCTGTGTTAATGTAAACAAGTGAATAGCTCATATACTTGGATATTTTGTGGATACATCTACTCTGAAGGTACCGGAGCGATTGTAACCAAATTTGGTACACATATAAGAGAATTTTAAATATAATTATCTTTATACTTCCGGAATTAGAGAATTAATGTTTGAACATATACGTTGTGGACCAATAACAAGGATAGATACAGGCACCAATGCCTTCAGCTCGACGTATACTCTATTAAACGTTTCTTTTTGTTTATAAAAAAAAAAAAACTATTTAATTACCACTGCATTTTGACGTAACAATAAAAAGCTAGAGTGGTCTTCACTCGACATTCTTTCACTATCTGTAATTATAATAATGCATTATTTTGTTTTAAATGCACCCTACGATTGGATTGCTATAGTAATAATATTTGTGTAACCATTAGCGTAAAATATAATTACAGATAAATCAATAAATAAAATACAGTTTACAAAACAAACATTTTAAAATTGAAATCAATAAATATAATTTAGTTATGGTAAATCAATATGTATTTCAATTAGGGAAATGGTAATATAAAATAATCGTTTTCAAACTTGATTATTCAGTAAATGGTAAGTTTTTCGATAAAACTTTTAAAACAAAAGTTACTGGAAATTTTAATATCTTAAACTTTTATAGGAATCACTCATGCCGTTTCCGAAAAATTAAAGAAGTAACTTGAGTAAACTATTACTTCCGGCGGTGTACATCCGGGCCATATACAAGTCTAAAATATTAAAATCCAGAATTTTGCCTTTACAGACACATAAACACACAGACGACATTCCGAAAATAGTCAGATTCAATTCAGGGGTGACCAAAACGTGTATTTCAGTTAAATTCGAATTTTCACGATTACAATACTTCGTCCAAGATACCTAAAATATATATATTTTGGGGTCTTGTATTTTCGGAAGTATATATCCATGTTTTAGGATTTAGGGTGACGAATGACGAGACAAGAACTATTTGTTAATGCAATTTTTTGATCCTACCATGTTACAGATACACAATCAAGACCTATAACTGTTTTTACCTTTCGTAGGACGAGTTAAAATAATTCGTGCTGTATAAGAAAGGTTTCAGGTCAAAAAGGTTTATTTAACATTATTTCCTAAACCAAATCAAATGCCGAACATCAATTTAAGTGTTTCCAAAGACTTGCTTCGGAGAATGAGAAACTGTTATTTTAGCAACGATGTTAAATGTACCAATCATTTATGAAACCAGGCATAAAAACAATCGGAGGAAGTGAAATACGCCTAACAGGTTAGGTGTGAATCATCTCGGTTGATAAATTTATCATAAATTCGAAAATTATGCAAACGTTTGGACATCCACGACGTCCAGCCCACTCAAATGCAAATTGTGTTCCTAGTTTCAAGTTTATAGGCTTCAAATAGATTTACTAAGTGCACATCCTTACTAACAATGTCGTTGGATACTTTAGATAAAAATGCAAATTTACTTAGATTACCAGAAGTTTTACACAGGACCGGAACATTAAAAATATTGCCATTATATGATTAAAAATTAAATGATAATTAAGATAAATTAACAGTTTATTAATTTTGACACTATAAACGGTTGACTAATTGCAATTAATGACCTAGTCAGAAATATTTCAGTATTTTCTTGACCTTCAAACGTGTTTACTCCATCGTAATTAAAGATTCTGATCATTTTTATTAAAGATCGATAGTCCATATTGCTGATGAAGAATACATGAAAAACTAATTCCATATTAATAAGCATTGGTGCAGACCAATGCCTCCAGCTGTTATTGCGACAAGTATATATTGCTTTGGTTTTATTTTGTTACATTCGTAATCGCGTTGATGCACGCCGTAAGATAAGGGGCACTAACAACTGAAGCTTGTTAATTATATTTGACGCGAGTGTGTATTATGTTATTATGGACGTGCATATTTATTTACAACATATTCCGGCACACAACAATATGAAATCTTTGAAATCATGGTGAAAAGAGCATATTTTAAAAGTATATTTGGTTGATCACACAAACATGGTTTAAATTTGGGGCAAATCATGTTTGAATTTTCTCAGCTAGATAGCGAGCAATTAATCCCGATCGCGTAATTGAGCAAAATAATTGCGAAAATATTGGCTTGTATTCTCAATTTTTAGTAAATTGTCGTATTTCTGCTTCCAATAAATTTTACGGCAATTTTGCGCACATATTTGAAATCTGCATATTATTCAAATTGTGTTTTCCATATATTTTGACTAACAAATTTCACTCATGTCACGCTTCGTTTCCTCATGCCATTATCGTTAAATCTGGGCGTTTTCGTGAAAACTGACAAATATACCTATTTGTAACCAATCTTGCGATTTTATTTTTAATATAAATAAATATATAAAGAATAGAAAAGGATAATTTTATATCTTTATTAGTTCTCGAGGAAATAACTTTTAAAACTTAATAAATATGTTTCTGATTTTATTTCTAGGGTTGACAAATTTTTGTCTCAGATTTATATTAATATATTGTAAAAAATTTCGTTTCTATAAATTTCATTAGGTTTCGACAATTTAATTTTTACGTTCCTATACGCAGTACGTAGCATTTCTATGTTACTTTCTTATACGCAGTAATAAATAAATCTGGTTATCATGAAAAATTTCGATTTCGAGATTTCAACGGAAATACACGTTTTTACCCTCCCTGTTTCGAATAAGACTATTTTCGGAATGATGTCTGTGTGTTTGTCAACGTTTTATAGCCAAAACCGTCGAACTACAAATTGTGAAACTTCAAACATAAGAATATTCAAACCGGAAGTGCATATTGTATGTTTTTGTCCTTTCTCCAATATCTCTAGAACGGCTGCACTTATGTCAAAAATTGGTAGGTTCATAATGAATGATATTAATATTTCGAACAACTTTTGTTTGAAAAGTTTCTTCAATAAATGTACCAGTTACGAGAAAACTGCTACGGAAAATCTTAAATATAAAGTTGTCATAGATACGCATGTATGCAGATGTTTTTTTTTTAAATTAGGTTTTTTTATTAATTATTAGTTTTAGTGCTCAAACCAGCTAAATAAGGTTTATTATAATCTAACATTTAATATGTAAATGGACTTTTAGTTTAATTTTCAGTTATATTACTAAGTAAATTATCTAAAATGTAAACGAATTAGAAAAGTTTTAAATAGTTTGTTAGCAGGAGAACAGAATTGCACCGCTGAAATATTTTATATGCCAGTGACGTAAACTTTACAATTAATATTCATGCTTGAATGACACCTACTGGGCGTAATATACTGAGGCCATTTAGAATAATTCATTTACAAACCGTCTCATTTTAATATTAAAGCTATATACGACACTTACGAGAATATGAGTGCACTACTAACAATTTGAGTAAAAACATTGCTTATCGGAGTGTACATACCTAGCATTACCTCACATTTGATATTTCGTAGGGCAGGATTCTTAAAACGGAATCCCAACATTTTGGAGAATCTTGCTTGATTATAAGTTATTAAAAAAGCTTTAAGTTGTTAGTACGATAAAAAAGCGATAATATATGTACAGCTTCTTAGAAGTTCGTTACGTACCCAGGAGAACCTCGCATTTTATATTCAATAGGGCTGGATTCTTGAAGTGATAATTAAACATGTTTAATTCGTCAAACCATAGTTTCCGAAGTAAACATTTTCACAGATGTTTTAAAAATGATATACATTTTCTACGCATTTAACAAACCATGAGTTAATTTTTATTACGAAAGTAGATATTATTTTAAGCTATAAACGATTTTTCTTATTTTTTCATATTTGAGAAAATATCATTTTTTTAAAATTTTCCGCCTTCATAGACCTAGTTGGCCAAACATGTAATGGCTAATAGGGAAATTACATTACATTACGAATTATGTAATTTTAAGATGTATTCATAGCGAACCAAATAGTAATAAAGATTAGGAAATTACCAATAATAATTTATTTTGTATTATGACAAACAATGCTAGCATTCACAGCAACAAAATTAACACAATTATTAATATTGGTGGTTACAAGTGTATTCACAGCGATCCAATTAGTAATCACGAATCGAAATTCCAAATAGTAATGAATTGCACCGTTTTAAAACAAGCGTTTCAAATTAAATTAAGTTTTAAAAGACACAGCGTTACCTATAAAAATCTAAATAATGATATATTTTAAATATAATTATATTATATATTTATACTAATATAATTATAAAATTTATTAAGTTTAAAATGGAACTCAATTAAAAACAAATTGTAAATCGCAACAAAAAAACGTAGTATTAATCTTATAGATGGATTTTGGAGATATTTCCCCAATTAATACGTTAATTTTGTCGCTGTGAACGATAACATTGTTTATCATAAAACAAACTGGAGTAATTTTTATTCGTTATTATTAATAGATTCGGCAACAATTTACTTTTACAAGGCGTCACAAAACAAAATATATATGTTATTTTGGAAAGTTATTTTATGAAATCGAATTACAAAACAACTAAATTTATTTAGCAAAACTGAAAATAAATCTATAAATGTTAACAAACAACATCGGACGCCAAAATAAGTATAAAGTAACTATTTCAAACTTAAAATTCACTCAAAGGCTGTAATAACAAATTAGAAGATGTACAAAAATCTGGTTTTTTGGAAATCTAGTTACAAATTTCAATATTTAAAAAAATATTACTATAAACTATATAACATTATTATACGGTTTATAGTAATTGTAATTGTATATGTACTTTTCTCCATAGTCTAAATATTATATATCGTAATTAATATTAAACCGTGTTCAGTTTAAATCATAAAATATTTATTACAAAATCATTACGCAAATATAATTTATTAAAAATTAAATTCAGCTAATTCATTGTTTGAAATAATGTGATTATTTTATGATACGTATGTGTAATTAAATGCAAATTTTGTGTGATTTTTAAAGATAAAGTTATTTTAGAATATTTTATTATTACTAAATAATTGTCATGACGGAAAATAATAATTATTTAATTTTATTCAAATTAATTTTTTTAATTAAAGGTGTGTTTTTCATTATCTAATTGTTTAGGTGCGACAAATATTTTAATTAATTTGATAACATAATTTATTAATAAACTTCGTTTATATTTTAATAGGTAAACTGTATTTAAAATGCGTTGTAAACATATATTGCAAATTTACATTTTCGCAGAACGTATTTTTCCTTATGATTGGAATTTTTAGAAATATTGTTTAACACCACCATATCCAATTAATATTTTAATTAAATTCGAAAACACTTATAATTTTATAAAAGTCAATTAATCGCGTAAAAATGTTAAAACAATCGGCGCACCAAGGCAAAAACACAGGTGAGAAGTCGAGGAAAGAAAACAAAACAAAAACGTAGAAAGAAACTAATCGAATATCGTTTTCGTAAAAAGCGAAACATGTAGAAAACTTTCGTTAGCTTGAAGAAAAACGAAGTATTTGAAGTCTCGCGCGGTAGCGCACCGAGCCGACTGGTGGCCTGCACTAGTCTGGTCACACTTCGCAACTTATGAACGTTCAAGTGATAATGAAACTAATTACTCCAGTCCACAGGTATAGTTGTGTCGCTCGCCGGCGCAGAACACAGTATGTGTTGACGTTTTGCCGTGCGTGTGTTAGTATTTGACATTTATAATTTCAAACTAAATTACCTCCCTTCGACACGCAAACTATACCAATAAAAAAATCCATTATCAATCATTCGTAGTTATATAAAAATTAGATACAGATTAGATTCGGATAACAAAAAAAAAGTAGATTGGTCCAAGAAAGTAAAAATGGTTTCTTCGGTTGTATAAAGACGATTATTCTAAATATACATAAATCGATGAATGCTTAGATATAAAACAATAACATCCTCCACCAATTTTCACCAAGTTCAATAGTACTATAGTGTAAACATCGCCTGCATTACGCTATTTATAATAAATAAAAGCAAGTTGCATTTTAGATGAGTTCCTCTCGTCTCGCATTTCTGAGAAATGATTCTTGGTGGGTAATCCTTATACTGTTCGCTAAGTGGATTTCAATCGTGATTTTATTACTATAGCAACCTACAACTATGGTGTATACATTAAATTCGTATTCGATAAGTGATAAATTCAGTGGGCGGCCATATGGTGCTTTATCATAAAACGTTTAGATTTCGTCCCAAAATAACTCTTTCCAGCCAGATACTTCACAATTATGCTCTTGTATATTTTAATTACGCATATTGAAGCATCTGCAATAATATTTTGTTTGCATTTTACAGATTGTAAATTGTTCAATTTTTATAATTTACAAATTCCAGTATATTTTACCGGTAAAATTACGTTATTTTCTTTATGGTTCAATAAAATTAGGTAATAAAATAAAACTGGTAACACATTTGACAATAATAAACGGGGAAACGAATATGTTTGGTTAATTACAGTATATTACTATTAATGTTTATATGTTAAATTTGGAGTAATTTTGCGCCAATTTAAACCGTAATATTGCGCTACATATTTTACTATTGGTAATAGTAACATTACCGAAAAAAAAAAAAACATTTAATTTAGTTCTTAAAAAATCGTTTCATTTAAAACTCAAATAATAAAAGTTGTAGTGATCTTTATTCGACTTTCTTATACTTCCACGACGTCCATAATTTTTTTAACTTAAGCTGGAGTGGCCTTTACTCGACTTTTTCATAGTTTTACTATCTATTTAATATTAATATAATATTACTTCATTTTGTTTAAAATTTATGCTAGATGGACGTGACACAATATCAGTATAAATGGCAAAAAAATATATGTAAATTTACACTATTTTAATGTAAAATTACACATTAAATTATGAAATTTTACTAAATGATAATAAAATTACACGAGAAATCAGGTATTTTAGCAAAATACAGTAAAATTATTTGATTTACCCGTACAATTTTACAGTAAAGGTTGTGTAAATTGGCCCACATTTTTTACAGTGTAAGGAAAAGTAAATGTGACATATTTTTTAAAGGCTATATTTCAGGGAATTATACATTTATCGAAAACACATTTTAAATAAAAGTTACGTAAACTTTGAATATCATCAACATTTATAAGAATAACTCATACCATTGCCGAGATATTGAAAAGATAGCAAGAGTAAACGTTATCTTCAACAGTTTTAGCTCTAGAGCGTTCACACACACACGTACAGGCGTCATTCCGAAAATAATTAGATTTGATTAAGGGATGGTCAATACGTGTATATTCTCGTTAATATCTCAAATACGACATGTTTCTTATATACATTCGTATAAGAAAGTACAAATATTATGTATGTAAATTGGTAGTTTGTTTATAATACGTATTAAACATTGGATGAAATAGCTTGTGTGGGAAAATATAAAGCAGAACAAAAAACAAATTTATATTTTTATTTATTGCGAAGGGAAATGCTAAAGCGTGCAAGCGATTTGGCATTTTTCCATTTGAATCTACACAAACCATGTTATAAAAAAAAAAAATGTTTATGTTAAGCGTATAAATCACTAGAATAAAATGGAAGTTTTATTTTACTGCGAAAGATCAATTTTTATAACATTCACAAATATTTTATAGAAGTATCAATATGATTTGTTTGAAACCTGTCAAAGTATGCTGTCAAATATAATAGAAACGTTGACCATGCCGACGCGAACAAAACCTGTGATATCAAAATAAATCCTTTTTTAAAAATATTTTATTTTATTATATATATTATTTTAAATACCTATACCGAACTCTGCAACAATGGTATTGTTGTCAACTTCGGTATAGGTATTTTAAAAAGAATAATTTCATTTATTTATTATTTCAAAAGGAAATATATTTTAATTTTTATCAAACTCAGAAAAAGATGGTATCGCAATATCGCATTAAAAAGTTCCAGAACATAAAAGTAGATTTTAATTATTAATACATTATCGTTCGTGCAATAGACGCTCAACTTTTTTATTAATTCCCTATAAATATTAATACAAGAAGAGAAAAATCAGATCAAGAAATAGTGACACTTACACGTAGAGCAGTGCTTCTCAAACAAAAGAAAAAGAATCTCCTTATAGGAACTTTCACGATGATTATTAAAAAAAAGAACCTTTAATAAACGACAGTCTTAAGCTAGTCTATTTAAAATATAATTCTTTGTTGTTTAATGTTTCATAATTTTACCTTCAACCGCATTGGCTCTACAGCGTTCACATACACACACACAGACAGACAGACACACAGACAGCGCCACACAGATAGACAGACGTCATCGAGAAAATAATCAGAATCGATTCAGAAAAGCCCAAAACGTGTATTTCACGCACACACACACGGACTGACACACACACAGACTGACACACAGACAGACTGACACAGACAGACCAACACACACAGACAGACCGACACACACAGACAGACCGACACACACAGACAGATCGACACACAGGGAGACAGCCACACAGATATCATCGAGAAAATAGTCAGAATCGATTCGGAGAAGCCGAAAACGTGTATTTCCGTTTAAATTTCAGTTTCGTATATTTTCATGATTACAATATCTTCTATAGTTCTGTTCCCAAGAAAATAGTAGAACATTAAATATATATATATATATATATATATATATATATATATATATATATATATATATATATATATATTAATTGGAGCTGGTCGATTTTCAAATTTAAAAAATGATATTTAAAAAAATCGATTAAATGATTCATGGTAATCAATTTAAAAATGATAAAATTGATATATTATCCAGTATATTTGAAACCACCCTATTATATAAAATGAAAAATTGTTTTTACTCGATTAATCGCATTTTTGGCCAGGTCTAATATTGAAATTATTTATTTTAATAAATATACATTTATATTTGAGCCAATTACTATCCGGATAATTGAATTTCTAAGTAAAACAAATTTACGTAATATACATTTCTGTAAAATTATTTACTTGGTTCATATTTTACAGAATTACATTTTTAATTAGAAATTTTAATGAAAACATGTAACAAATATTGTAATTTTACCAAATACCACTTAGCATTCTAGACTCTCAGTATAATTGCATAAAATTACAGAATTATTATTTACCGCGAATTTACAAGTTCAAGTAAGTACAAGATTTGAAAAAATGATTAGTTATTTATTGAAAATGTAAACCAAAAATATTGATTAGCCAATTAGGTTGTATCTAAAATTCAAATCAGAATTCATGTAACCATTCATAATATTTATTTTCGTCTGCAAGATGTATTTCTTGGCTATTACAGTTTACGTTGACATTTATGGGAGTTACATATAGGTAATGGAAATCAATATTGAAAGCTTTTAGAGTAAATCTAGAGCAAATATTTAAAAGTATAATATCACCATAAAAATGGTAATGTTTAATATGTAGATTGTAAAATAATCTTTCTTCAACATGAATTTATATAAGCTGGAGTGACCTTCACTTCACTTTCTTATACAAATTTTAAGTTTAAAGTTTCATAATATTAGCTTCAACAGTTTTGGTACTAGAGCGTTCACACCAATCCACACACTAAATTTATAATGTGAATGCCTAAGTAGTTTCCGCCGTACTTTAAATAATATAGTTCATATACTTCCGGAGTTATAGCGCGCTTTAATTGCCGATTTCATAATACAATTTTAAATGTATTTTTATCTTAAGTTCCTTAAAAGGAGTTATCACTAATTAAAAAACAAATTAATCATCTACTAATAAGATTAAAAGTTCAATAAAAAGCTCTTAAATTAATATAAAATATGTCTTAATATGAAACTATTTAAATTCCCCATAAACATACACTGATAGTTTATGCTCTGTGCAACACCCGATACATTTAACCTACGTTTTATTAAACGTTGTCTTTAACCTAGCAAATGGCCATAACTGCTCTTGAAACTACAGTTTATAAACAAACTGTGAATACATTTTACAATTATGAAAAGTCAACGTGAGTGTAGCTGTATCACGAAATAAATGTCAGTGAATATGTAACAGTTAAGCATCGTATAAAATCCAGTTCGCAAAAGCAAACTTCTTTATAAATCAAACTACCATTAAAAGAGGTAAAAAGCTAAGAAACAAGTTTTATACACACACGGCTGAGCCTCTAGTATTTGCAGCCAACCAACAGCAAGATAACTATACTCAAGGTACACTCCACTATATATTAGCTTTCACAAAAACCTTTACAATTTATTTATACTTACACACAAACTACCTTTTTACCCATATTAAAATCAAAAGTAAATATAATAACATACATATATAGTATTCTTACAGTAAAGTATGGTTTAAACATTAGATTCAACAAATACACGGTCGTATGTCTGTCATATTGTCTTAAACTTAAAAAATGCACATAAATTTTCCTTAGCATTTTTAATCTAATAGCTACTTCCGGAGTTATAAGACCCTAAATACAACCCTAACATTTTTTTTTTGGTATTACGGTAATAACCGGCATTGTTAATAATAACTGCCACTTTTGGTAATATAAATAATAAATTGTAATAACTATATTCACCGGTACTTATAAATAATTACTTGAGTAGCTTAGTACATTTAATAAAAATAAATGTTTGATTATTTTCTACTATTTATGGACTAATTTAACCTAATCTAACTTAACCAGAGGAAAACGAGCTGCAGAATATACATTTTTCCACTCCTTTCCTTACATTTACCGAAGATAGTTATAAACTATTAATAATTACCGGTTTATGTGATATATTCTTACAAATTAATCACTTTAACCTGTAGTAGTGTTAATAATGCCCGGTTATGATTAAAATAAGCCTATTGAACCGTAACATAAGTTAAAATATTGTAGTTTTGCAATATATATAAGTAAATAAGTAAAAAGTTTAGTTTTTAATGCCGGTATAAATAAATAAACTTGCTAAGAATTGCACCATAAGTTTCGAATAAAAGTTATTAAAGCAAAAAACATGCTTTTGGTAAATCTCCGAAAATTAACGTTCTAAATTTAAAAAAATCCGTTGAAAATAATCTAAATAGTTAGATACTAAACTACTAAACCAGCCTTGTGCTAGTGACTATACGCTATGACCGCTTTCTCAAATGAGTAAAACCGCTTCTACGCAATCACAACAACAACTGTAAACAAAGCATTTTATAAATGGTACATACGTCTGATTCCCCAGTCCATCATTTTACAATAATAGTCCCGTATAAACAATCACATGCTAATTCAACACTCGATGAACTATAAACAAACGGTGTGGACACAGCCGCACTTTTTGAATCGTAATACTATGTCCTGGACATTATCGCGTGTATTGAAACCGTACAAACACATCATATTACCCTTGTACATTTTGAACAAAAGACGCGTATGTTCCCACAGTTTGCGTGGGCGTTAAAATTCTAAACGAGACAACTTCGTGTGCCTGTGAGGACAAAGAGTCCGACGTACCACCTCCGACGATGCTCAGACGGCAAGTGGCGAAGAGACCGATGGTCGCGGTCAGGCATGCGCACCGAATCTGTGTATATGTGTCTGTGTCTGGTGCATTTCAAACACAAACAAATGAATGGATTTTTTATACTTTATTGTTGTTTTGGCTCTTTTTTGTTTTTGTTAGTACATGGATTGTTTGTATGCACTGCATTTCAAGATTTGTTTATACAACAACGGCAATTTGATACTCTCCACTGTTGTTTTTAACGAGGCAATGCTTGTTGTTATAGTCAGCGATATTATAGTTTCTCCAACCCATTATTGTACAATTTTACGGCCTTTAGGTTCAATCTCAAGAAACACTAACACCTTATTAATATTTATACACTGTACATTTTTAACTCGCCGTACGAAGTATTGAAGAAGCTAAAGCATTCGGTCGTGTCTGTAGTATTCTCGGATCAAAAAATGTCACTAACAAAAAGTATTTTTCTCGTCGCCCTGAATCCAAAAATACATATAACTGGATGTTAGTTGTTACTCGTAAGACAAAATTTGTGCCCTCTACTCCTCTGAAGGTACCAGAACGATTTACACCAAATTTGTTACACATATTATTTGGCATCCCATTAGAATCTGTTCGCAATTTAAATCTAATCGCCCGTATACTTCCCGAGTCATAGGGTCCCAAAATGTAAAGCCCCCCTTAATACTGCCCTTAGAAAAATAATTTAAATACCCAAAAATTCTACACAATATTCCAAGATATTTTATGTCTACAAGATTTCTTCATATTGGTAACACAAAGGCTTTAAAAAATTATTAATAATTATAATTTATGTATTTTCAAACTTGCACAATTTTATTGGTATTTCAAAAAAATCTACAAATAATTGTATATATACTTTTTATCTCTATAACATTTTTCATATTTTCAGATTTAAGGGCAAAAACCCTAAACAATGTACAAATTATATAGTGTGATGCTAACTATTGCTGGCTAGATTAATTAATGCTTATTTTCAGATTTAAGGGCAACAACCCTAAAAATGTACAAAGTATATAGTGTGATATATTGCTGGCTAGATTAACTTATCTAGCCAGTAATAGATGGCATTACAATCTTGGTATTTGTTATGCTCGCTAATTGTTTTTTGCTTATTCAATCCAAAACGCGAGCTGGACGCATCGGTGCGTTGTACGTACTGAATCTTGTTTTATAATCTACTTTATTATTTACACAACTCGATATGCAACAAACTGTCGCTTATCATATAGTTCTTTGTAGTGTGAACGATAAAGTACCAACTAATAATTAAGATTAAATTACAAATATAAATCCAGTTTGTTTTATGATAAACAATGCTAGCGTTGACATCAACAAGATTAAAGCATTCATGATAAATTTTGTTGCTGGGGATAAAAAGGGCTAAAAGTAGGTGTGAATTTGATTGGTGAAGATCAAGTTGGGCCCCAGGTTTATTGTGGTCGTTTTTATGGGTACAAGAATAGACCGGTAAAGAAAAAGGTCTATAATCCCCAAAATGACAAAATGTCGAATAGCCAATTTCTGGAAGTTTTGTCATAAAATAAAACCGGCTAGGATATCAAATATCAGTAAGTGTGCAAAGTGACAGTGCTCACATTGCCAGTGACATTATATTGCTCTGTTTAGTTTAGTTCGAAGGTGAATGCTCATTTGGATGTATTAAAATTTCATATCTTTGGTTAATAAAGCAAACACTGCATTCGGAATTCAATTTACACTGTCGCATTCCATTAAACATTTGCATATTAGTTTTCATGAGTGTAGAGAGTTGCTCTAATCTAAAATGTACATATATTAAACGCTCTTTGCTGAAAATTTCATGGGTGACATTTTTGATATCATACTAGATCTGGATGCATTTTATATTATTCATAATATTGTGACCTAGAATCAAATTGTAGTCATTTAGATAATGACATTTTTCCCTCTTCGGTTTTCTACTTGGCTTAATTGTGCCTATTTCTGTATACCTAAGGGACTCAGAACCTTTCCAAGGTTTTCGGCTATAAATAACGTCGTCAGTTCGTCGAGGGAGTTTTTAGAATTCTAAGAAAGTCATCTTTCCTTCAACGTATTTTCGTCTTGCAAGCGAATAAGTGACGATTGCTATAAATGTTTTATTTGTTTTTGCCACAGCATTTCAGCATTTCAAACTAAAATTACCTTCATGGATGCATATCCTGACATCTGTTGTGTATTTCGTTGGGGTCACATAATAATACACTCTAAAAAATCGATGTACAATTACATGAATGAATACACCATTATACATCAAAATTGGAAAAATATGATTAAACCCATATTTGCTTACTACAAATCCATATACATTTATTTTGAATGCAAAATAAGACCAATTTTAATATTGACTGTAAACATTTCAATGTTTATCGAATGTCAAAACAAATATTGCCAGAACTCGTTGGTTTTATTTTAGAAATCGATTGTGGCGTTGTTCAACCTTTTTACGAAAAGGGTAATTACTAAAAATTTAAATTAGATGGATAATTTTATCAAATCCCTTGCGGATATAATTTATAAGTGCTTTATTAGCGCTAATGGACTATATAAATCATAAACCTTTTTACTTTCTTATACGTAATGTACAAAATAAAGTGTTTTATATTCCGTATTAAGGAGTCTATTTTTCTTATTTTCTCAATGACGTCAGTGTGTCTGTGAACATTCTACAGTCAATAGAGACTGAGCTGAAGGCATTGGTGTCTGTGCCTATGTTTGTTCATGTAATTTTTTGTAAATGTAAAACCAAAAATACAAATATAGGCCAGTTTCTCGATGTATTGGCGCATAATACAATATTAAATTTTAGTATAAGAAAGTCGAGTGAAGGGCACCTCAGTTTTTTATATTTACTTATACACTTTTTCATATGCCGTGCTTTAACGTTGCTCGAATTAATCTGATACAGGTGAACATGACAGACACCGTTTGATGTCAGATACGAGAAAAAATACATTGTTTGTAATTACACAAAGACTTCGTTTAATTTTTTCCTCGTAATCATTCAACTTACAACGTTTTTGCATCAAACGAATTTGTTAGAATTAATGGAGCAATTTCCGTGTATTCAGATATTTAGATCTCAAATGAATACAGCAAAATAAAAAGGAAGAATTCGCCCCAATTAATTTGTCTGAACAACATCACGAGGGAAATATAAATTCATGGCAGCTTATATATCAAGAAGTATATACAGAAGGAAACTGGGGAAAACAAAAGCTTAACACAATTTTTAAACTAAATTATTTAATTCAACAAATTAGAGAAATAGCGAAACAGTAATTCTTTACCAAGAGGCCTGCCCCCAGGAGAAGGTTTCTTTGTTGAGTAATTACTGAAAGTGAATTGCATAAAATTACATTTCGCCCTCAACTTCTAGACCTTTGAGAACATAACCACTAATGTTACAATTTGAAGTTAACTGATGATAGAACTCTTCTCTGATGAATCTAATATCTCGCTAGTAGCAAATAAATAAACTATAATGCAAGAAAGTCACAGATATAATTTAAAAACCAGCTTAGGTACAACGCACCTATGCGTCCACTTCGTCTTATTAGTAATATAATATTTTTTTTATGGACTTTGGGATAACAATATGTAAAAATCGGGAGTGGCCTGCACTCGACTTTCTTTTACACAGTTTTCACTAGATATATATAACCAAAACAAGCAGTCAAAATAACCAATACTCTACAGAAATATTCTGAAATGTCATTTATCTAATTGAGTCTATTTGGTTTTCCTATCAAAGACGCAGATGATCCGATTTATTAAGCTACATGCGAATCCATGGCAACGTAAACAAGATATTTATAATGTTTCGTAGCATTTATCTCGCAACTGGTATATTTTTTGAAGAAATTTTTCAAACAAAAGTTGTGCGAAATATTAATATCTTTTATTATGAACATAACTATTTTTGCCGTAAGTGTAGCTGTTCTAGTGATATTGGAGATAGAACAAACAAGATACAGAGTAAACACGCACTATCGGTTTGAATATTCTTTTCAAAATAGGAGGTGCACATCTAGGGCATATACAAGTTTGAAGTTTCATAATTTTAGGTTCAACAGTTTTGGCTCTAGAGCGTTCACAGACACACACACAGACAGACGTCATTCGATTCAGGGAAGGTCAAAACGTGTATATCCGTTGAAATCACGAGTTCGAAATTTTTCATGATTACAATACTTACTTATTACTTCGTAAAAGAAAGTAAAAATCTTGCAGACATAAAAGATCTTAGAATTATTAGTAGAATTTTTGGGTGCTTTAATTATTTTTATAATTTAATTATTTTGAGGCCCTATAACTCGGGAATTATATGGGCGATTGGATTTAAACTGCGAGCAGATTCAAATGGGATGCCAAATAATATGTGTACCAAATTTGGTTCAAATCGCTTCGGTACCTTCAGATTAGTCGAGGGCACAAATTTGGTCTTATGAGCGAGCGACGACTAACATCCAAGTATATAAGTAATATATATATTTTTGGAATCATGGCGCCGAGACAAACACTTTTTGTTAAGGTAATTCTTTGAACCGAGAATGCTACAGACACACGACCGAATGCTTTAGCTTCTTCAGTACTTCGTACGGCGAGTTAAAAAGTTTCTAATTTAACAAATATATCCCTTCGTAATTCGTATACTTCGGCCACATAATACAGATCTGTGGTTCTAACAGTATAGCATAAAAAATATCTTAATTATTATACATTATACTTAAACTAAACGACTATAAGAAAAGGGCGTTAGTGGCTGGTATTTAACGCACAGACACATACAACACAGTGGGCATAGAACCAAATGTGTGGAAGACAAGTCTGCTATGAAAGAACGTTATATATAAGAAATCTAACGGTAACACTGGGTAATGGTTGTCCGTATACTGTGAAAAGCCCACTTGAGGACACTTGAAAAACTCATTACAGAGGGTGCCTGGCCTGGGTGCGTTCACTGGGAACCAGTATAAGTATACCAGTACCAACGGCCACGTGCGAGACAAGCCACAAGTTGTGACCGACAGAGCTAGAGCTACTTACACCAGCACGAACTTTCGTCCGTTTCAATATTACATTACCTAAAGGACGACTAAAAATTGGTTTCCACTACTTCAACATTCAAGTCGTTTGTTCAATGATTAATTGATTTGTGTTAACCCTTTAAAACCCAATTGTATAAATATTGTTTAATTATATACAAGTTAATCTTACTGTTGGGTCAGTAACGATTACATTATTCATTTTCTACTTTCTTATACGAATGTATATAAAGAAATATTGTAATCATAAAAAATACACGTTTTCACCATTCCTGAATTGAAGCTGTCTCTGTGTGAGCTTAAAGCTGTATTCACAGTGAGCCAATCAGTAATTAAGATTAGAAATTACAAATAATACATCAGTTTGTTTTATGGCAATGTTAGCATTCACACATTAATTATACATGTTGTTGCTGTAAACGCTAGCATTGATTGTCATAAAGCAAACTGGATTATTAACTATAAATACTAATCTTAATTACTTAAGACTTGTATATGACTCAAAATAAATCCTTCTAATTTTTGACAGTGATATCTTAACCGGAAGTAACAGTTTTGCTCCTGCTAGTTTTTTAATGTTACAAGGCTATTTTTAAAAGTGATTTTTTGTAAAAATGTTTTAAACAAAAGTTGATAAAAATTTTCATATTTTAAATTTGTATACACTTCACTTTTTCTGTAAGTCGAGTACTTTTCGACATATGCAAATTATAACACGAGCAAACAAACACTTCTGGTTGAATTTATTTTAAATAAGGGGTTTTTGTTTCCACTGACATATAAATCTTAAATTCGGAAAAGCATATTTGCAACTGTATTGGCTGTAGAGCGTTCACAGACAAACACACACACACACACACACAATTGTAATTTTGAAAAATAGCGCAAAATGAATTCACGAACCATCGTAACGAATATATATTTACATTAAAATTTCGAGGTGAATTTCCTTTTGTGATCACAATTTCATTTATACATAAAGTTATACGTTTTCAGTGTATACAAAAAAAATTGTATACTCATTGATAACGTATAAGAAAGTAAAAATGACGTCGTCATCACCGACATAAGTTAGGTAAATAATTGCCTGAGTGTAAAAAGTTAAAAAAATTAACTTTAAGATAATAGTTTAAGAACGAAATCAAGAAATTGATTTGTTTTGTACAATTTGGAAAAATATGGTATTTATTTGTACAATTCAAACGGAAAAACAAATATCAAATGCAGGAACTGCACATTGCATTCGTAATGGTAAATGGTAATTACTTCAAATTAGTTACAAATGTCATAAAATGCATATAATTACAATTTCTAATTGCTATTACTGTAGATATATATATATATATATATATATATATATATATATATATATATATATTCGTAATTTAAAACACATCTGTGAAATATAAGACATTAAAGATTAAAGTCATAAGATGAGCTGGAAGTATTTGTGCTTGCTTAAAATCTTATTTAATACTACCTAATATCCATAGAAAATGCATAAAAGAATAATTCAATGAAACTGTGTCGCCGTTCCCGTACCTGTGTGAGAAATGCTTTATTTATATGGTGTATCCATGATTAGGTCTAAATTTATAAAGAAAATTACATGAAAAATCGCCACCCGTCAAAATATTCTATTAGACAGATGGATCGGTGAGGAGTGTACTGTATTCTGTATATGATATGGACACATAGTGCCCACGGACTGACCTAGTCCGTGATATGTGTCCACAATTTAAAGCGTGTGTAGGTGTACTCAGTTGTAGTCAAACTTTTATTTCCCGGTTCCCTAATGCATTACATTCCGGAATACACAGCGGACAGCCTTTCTTCTGATTGGTGCAGAGTGCTAGTTGAACTTTGACATTTTAACTTCAACAATTCTCCTGATTTTATAAAGACGGAAAAATAAAAAGATAAAAACATATATTTTCCAGGGAATAGCTTTGAACAGCGAAGTTTATTATTCAAACGTGTAAATTGCCCTAGTCAGCACCAGCGAAAATGTAATTTTAAAATAACATATGATGTAAAATGGCAACATAACTTCTAAAAGAAAATGGGTTGGTGTTGCTTTATTTTTTTTAAATAATTGTGTTTATTAAAAATAAATCCCGTAAGAATTATACTTGTTTCATTTTGTTTTAAATTTCGTTCGTTGCTATTACGATTACAATGAAACCATTTGGTATTGTGTCTAGGAATACAATACATAATTTGCATTATCCAATATTTCCTTATATACATTCGTATAAGAAAATAAAAATAGCGACAAAAAGCAAAGCAGATGGAAAGATAAGAAACTGTACTGCTAACTAAATGAAATTTAAAAGAAATCAAGCAAAACGTGAACAAAAGCGACTAGAACTCACTAAACACAATGATGAGTGGAGTAATTTTTAGCCCAATTTTATGCAAGTCTTAACAGGCAAATATGCGAGTGCGCTATATATTATATAAACTGTGACAAATGACAAGCAAATAACTTGCTTGAACAAATGTTTACCAATATTATTGTGGTTAAGGTCAAACATCAAGCTCAAAAAAAAAACCTACCTACTTTAAAAAAAATATATATATATCAGTGAATTTGTAATTGCATAAATAATGCCTGGTAAAAATGATATTCTTTTTGTATTTACAGTTTCAGAGATAAAAAATAAAAACCTCCAAAATAGGTCATTTATTATAGTTTTTATTTTTTATCTCAGAAACTGTAAATACAAAAAGAATATCATTTTTACCAAGCATTATTTATGCAATTCCGAATTTACTGATATATATATATTTTTTTTAAAGTAGGTAGGTTTTTACGTAATCGAGGTTTGTTTAATCATGATAGGTTTTGAGTAGTTTTATGTAATTAAGAAATATAACTTTGACCAAAAGTGTAACAATGTGTCCGTAATGCCTTTATATTCAATAAACAGTCATTATTCGATGGAATATCTTTGATTATAGCGTAAAAATAGCTAATTTCTAATACTGTGCGCATGATTTCTGTCACTGCTTGCTTGAACATTCAAAGTCGATGGTAGCGCCACCATCTAAAATAGCCGAGAGCGGAGCGGCATTACTTCGAACTAGATGGACCTGATGGTTTTTCTTAATTTAATAAATAATATTTCATATTCTTAAGACTGCGCTCAAAGTTCTCTTGGCGGGAAACTGCACATTCTGTATTAATACGTACAATTTACATGATAAAAAGGTGTCACTTTCCCTAAAAATAGTCTAAAACTTATTATATATGTCATCTAATTATTTCGGATATCAGAAATTAAATAAACTGTTCTAATTTACTATTTTTAAATAATTAAATGATATATATAATTAGTTTTAGATATTATCTAAGCAAATGACACATTTTAATCATGGAAATCTTACGTATTTGGTTATTGCCTGCATTTTAATACATAATGTGCTGTTTTTCATCAAAAGAACTTCAAGCGCAGTCTTAAAACTAGTTTTAAAAACAAAACAGACACATCAGGAGTGCCCCTACTCGACTTTTCTATACGTAATGGATTTACTACTATTAAATAAATCCCATATTTGAATACAGCCAAATTAATGTGTAGAGTTATATTAAATAAATGCTATATTTGTTAGCCCCAGATAAGCTTTCTTTAATATAAATAGATCTTATTACCGTATAAGCTACATAAATGCACCATGAATTTACTGTTAATAAATCGTACTTGCAGTAAAATATGCTCTATATTAATAGTATATTCCGTAATTGGACCACTGCAACCGGTAACGTATAAAATATCGAATTTCTCGAACTTGAATAATATTCAAAAAATAAACAGACAGTAAAATTGATTAGAAACACAAAAACCATCGAAATAATGTTATTGTGGCTCTTGAAAGTCAATTAGAAACGAAATAATTGTGTAAACGGTTACTGTGATCCAAATGCGGAATATATTATAAATGTTGCTGTATATAATCGCAAATCTATTACTATTAAATAAATTTACTTTATAATAAAGACTCAAATAAATTATGTAGTTATAAATAAATTGCGTATTATTACAGAAAATGTTCTTAAAATTAGAAATATTTCCAAAGAAATGCTCAAATGAAGATTTATTAACTAGAAAGACAAGTTGTATTTTTCAGTGTAGCACAAAAGGGTTAAATGTAAAACATTACATTTTTATGTTCACAGACAGACAGACGCTATTGAGAAAATAGTCAAAATAGTTTCAGCGATCCTTAAAACGTCCATAAAAAATGCCAAGGACGATTATTTTTATGATCACAATACATTATTTTATACATAAGACAGTAAAAATGATATCCCAAACAAATTTAAACCAACATTGTCACAACACATTGAATTTTAAACTTGCAATTGTTTATGTGTCGCATGTATATTATCACAAAACAAAGCAAAAATATGTTATAAATCATAGTTGAGGTTAGAATCAAGAAAACAATACAATTTTTGCTAAAACGTGTACAATATCAACAAAATTAAAAAAAACAAAACATGGTGTGCAACTCAGTAATATGCTAGGACCACTTACCCTTTAAAAACTGAAACTTGTAAGACAATAGAGTAGTAATTGGAAATTTCGTTTGGTATAAAATAATAATGTTGGATGTGGCAAAATCAATACAGATATACACGAACAAATTGAAAGGACAGGTGAAATAATAGTAGGTGCCTATCTCGCTGTTCACACATGAACAGTTTACTGGTGAAGGCATTGTTAGGCACGGTTAGGAAGTGACAAATAGGCGGAAAAGTTGTTTTGATAGCCGTCATCGTCAGAGGACGCTTCATATTGTTTTGGAAACGAGATTCTAAAGTTTACGGCATGTTATCGCTACGCTTGAATAATTATTTAATCACTTCAAGAGCTTTACTTTATCGAATCAGTTATTTGGGGACTATGTGGTTGTAAAGGGGACTAATATAGTTTCATACTTCATAGTTGTTGAATAATTTCACATAAGATCTAACGTATAGAAACTACTAGCGCCGCGAAGTGGTCAAATATGTCTATACTGGCGGGAGACGGTCGACCCCTTTATATACATTCGTACGGTTCATTTAGAACGATTTTTATTATTTGGCCATATTAATGTCTAATTTAGAGCCAAGAAAAAAAAAACTAATAGGTTCTTTAGTGTAGCTATATAACAATTGAATACACTCATACACTCGTAAGAACAAATGTGTGCCCTCTACTCCTCCAAAGATACCGGAACAATTTGAACCAAATTTGCTACATATTCCTTAGTATCCCATTTTAATTCGTCCGCAGTTAAAATTCTATCGCCCGTATATTTCCGGAGTTATAGGGCTCCGAAAATGAAGCCCCCTTTAATATTGCCCTTAGATATATAATTAAAACATCCATAAGCCGAAATATATGCGATGTGAGCACCAAACTTCACCCTTCTACTCCGCGCTTGCGCATATAATTTTAAATTTAAAAAGAATTATATGGCATATGGTTCACACAAAAATCACATTTAGAAATTCAAAAATAAATTTTTCAATAATTGTTTATGGCCTTTGAGTTACCAATATAAAAAAAAATCTTTATTTTTCCTAACGACAGTATTAAGAGTGGTTCCAAATTTTGAGGTCCAATAACTCCGGAAGTAGAGCGATTGGAACGGATTCAAATAGGATGCCAAATTTAAAAATCATTGTTTTTAATTACTATATTCTAGATTTTTTATATACACAAAAAAAAAGTTAGTGCAAATTTAAAATGATTAAATTATAATTTTTAATAATATTTTATGGTCAATGGGTTACCAATATGAAGAAATCTTCGAAATTTTTTTTTAATGTTTTAATTATTTTTCTAAGGACAGTATTAAGGGGCCCTATAACTCGGGAAGTATACGGGCGATTGCATTTAAACTGCGAACGGATTCAAATGAGATGCTAAAGAATATGTGTAGCAAATTTGGTTCTTATCGATCTGATAATTTCAGAGGAGTAAAGAGCATAAATTTGGTCTTACGAGCGAGCGACGACTAACATCCAAGTATATGAGTTATATATATTTTTGGAATCAGGGCGACGAGACAAACACTTTTTGATCCGAGAATGCTACAGATACACTCCGAATGCTTTAGCTTCTTCAGTACTTCGTACGGGAAGTTAAAAAGGAATTATTTTGATTCGAGAATGCTACAGACACACTACCGAATGCTTCGTACGGCGAGCTAAATATATATATTTAAATCCAAATAGGTCAGTTTTCTTGGTGTACAATAATTCAAAAATGTACAGTTGATTAGACGATTTTCTTAATGATTCGAGCCACAGTAAGAAAGGCCTGGCCTCGCTAGTAACCATGGTTACAAGTAGAAATAAAGTGTTCCGCACACATACACATACATCTGGGTGTTTATATAGATAATTAATGCAAATAACGTAAATGGCGCATCAGTTAGTCAGGTGGAGTGATTAATTATAATGTGATATGATGTCACGTTGCGTGTAGTTTAGGGCTCGTGATAAGATCCATAGCATCATATATAACATGTAATAGTGATTTGGAGGATGACTGTATTGGCAGTTTGTAAACTGGGCCAACTAGCCTATCGACTACTCTACTAGTGTGATGGGCTGTTAGCAAATTGAGATTGATGTCAGCCCACGTCAGTTAGTTAGCCTGGAGTGAGATACGGGCTGCCGATGCTGCCGATGCCGCCGCGCCGCGCCGGTCACTGCCGTTATATATGGTGATAAGGGCTTGTCTGACAAACATTTGATACATCCCCCGACGCAATACATCTTTATTTCCAGACTGTTATCGCTTTGGTGCGTTTAGAAAGTAGTTTCTTCTGTTTCTCACTTCAGAATATAATGTAGGGTGCGGGTGCGTTCTCTTTTTTGTTTACTCTAAACCTCACATTTTAAATAATTGGACTACCAGTTAGTCATTAACCACTTATTTTATCGTGTAATTAGCTCGCCGTACGAAGTACCGAAGAAGATAAATCATTCGGTCATGTGTCTGTAACATTCTCGGTTTAAAAAAATTTCTTAACAAAAAGTATTTGTCTCATCGCCCTGAATCCAAAAATACATATAACTTATATACTTGGATGTTAGTCGTCGCTCACCAAATTTGTGTCCTCTACTCCTCTCAAGGTACCGATTGCGATTTAAACCTAATTTCCTACACATATTATTTGCCATCCCATTTGAATCCACTTGCAGTTTAAATCCAATCGCCCGTATACCCGAGTTATAGGCTCCCAAAATTTGGAGCCCCCCTTAATACTGCCCTTATAAAAATAATTAAAACACCTAAAAGTTTTACTAAAAATTCTAAGATAAAAAGGCCATAAAAAAAATAGTAAATATTATAATTTTGAATTTTAAAATATGCACGAAAAAATAATATTAAGATTTGGTACGCGTAAAACGCACCAATGCGTAGAGCTCGCCTTTAGGTAAGATATTCGTTGCGAGCAGTGGTTTTTTAATTATTATACCCTTAATACTGCCCTTAGAAAAATAATTAACACACCCGAAAATTCTACTACAAATTTTAAGATATTTTATATCTATAAGATTTTTTCATATTGTTAACCCAATGTCCATAAACAATTATTAAATATTATAATTTTGAATTAAAATATATATTTATATATATATATATATATATATAAATAAATAAATATATATATATATATATATATATATATATATATATATATATATATATATATATATATATATATCATAATAATCTACAAAGAATTGTAAGACTTTTTATATCTATAACATTTTTTCAAATTGTTAACCAAAAGGCCATTATAATTAAAAAGCATTGCTCGCATCGCATAGCTTACCGATAAGGCGAGCTGGACGCATCGGTGCGTTGCATGAACCGAATCTTGTATTTTAAGTATCTCGAAAACGACAGAAGATAGAGAAAAAGTTAATAATATAAAAGTTAAAGATATTAAAATTTCTAGCAATTTTTGTTTGAAACTTTTTTTCGAAAAATGTACATTACATTTACGTTACCACACCACATTGATTAATGGCAATTGTAGAATGTATTTAAAACACAATAAAGTTATATATTATATATATAGTAAAAACTAAGTATGTATAGGAAAGTTGAGTGAAGACCACTACAGATTTTTTAATTTTCTGATTGTAGTTAATTAATATAAATATACCACAAATTTTTTATACATATTGTATATGTACAAGAAAGTCCAGTACAGGGCACTGCAGATATTTTGTATAAAGAGCTTTCTTGGGAATAATGAATATATTTTGAAAATACATATACTCGTTATTGAATCTAAATAATATTTAAATCAAATAAATATTTATATTAAAATCACATGACCTACAATTTATATACGTTCAATTCAATGTAATTCATTTATATATTGAAATTACATACGGTATGATTACGATTAAATCCTAATTTGTTAAAAGTGTGTTCTAATGTAATGTAGATATGCTTAGTACTACAATAAAACTAATTTGGCCTTCGTTACTAATTCAATGGATATTTTACTCATCATTTGCTTTGAAGTGGGCGTTTATAAATTGTTTTCGATCAAACTGAAATAGTTAATTCAATGAGAATGTTTTTAGGTTTTCATAGAATAATGTTTCACTATTTATTTCGGTGCTTGCGTGCACATACAAACAATTATCATGAATTCTGAGTTTTGGGAACTTATTATTCATTATGTAGGTGTAATATCTAAAATTAATTTTGTTAAAATGTTATTCCTATCTTCGAAAGTGATATTTTTGGGAGTGCCATTTCAATTTGTCAAATTGAAAAGTCGGTAGTCATGCAAATGCTATTTTAGTTAAATTATTACACGAATTATCCCAGATCCGTCCTGAAACGGGGATTTTATAAAAATGATTCAATGAAAGATAGATATAATAAAAAACAATACAATAATGTATTAAAAATAAAACCATCTACTGAATAAATAATACGGCGAGCTAAAGGCATTGGTGCTTTGCATGTTATATACATTATAACCCTCTAGAAAATATCCAGCTACGAGCGTTGGAAGAGACGGTCGTTACTACCACTACTTTTACGACAATTGTAATGAAATATTTCTGACAACAGTAAAATAAACGGCATTTTATTATTTATAATTAAAATTGCTCACTATATACCCACTTTTAGTATCGCAATAAAAATACTATAATTCCATCCTAAATTAAGTCGTATTCATTATATGAGATCAAATAATGTGATAATGCAAATAGAATTTTACTAACTGTGAAATTTCACAAATAGCAATGTACATGCTTCAGATAATTTGCGGTTCTCGGTTTGTTGACTTGATTATTCTTCTTATTTCAATTTCGCATATCTGTGGTAAAGACAACGTAACCCGTGACAAGGGTCTAACAGTATGCATATAACATTTGTTTTTAGATTAGAATTTAACATTTTATCTGGCCTCATGTAGTTTAATTTAAATTAATTTGCAGGACTTCCCAAACAATGCATTAAATAAAGCTGAAGTAGTCTTCACTCGACTTTCTTCTGTATTTATAATTTTGTTTTAACCCTACCCCGATTGCTATAAAACTATTGGTGCAATTCTGAGCAAATGTATGCATCTATAAGTACAATCCGTAAAATATTGATAGTGTAATATATATTTTAATTGAATTGCAAATCATTGATTCTTTAAGATATATCGAACATAATACATGATCAATTCATTTTCAAAATCTTACTGATTCTCCTTATAGACTGGCTTAGAATCGCACCATAAATCAACCTAGGGAAACGTAATTATAAAAATATCTGGAGTAGCCTGCACTCGATTTTCTTTTACGCAGTTTTCACTAGATATACATATATATATATATATATATATATATATATATATATATATATATATATAACCAAAAACAAGCAGTCAAACTAACCAATACTCTACGGAAATATTCTGAAATGTCATTTATCTAATTGGGTTTATTTTGTTTTCCTGTCAAAATAACAGATGATCCGATTTTATAAGCTACATGCGAATCCATGGCAACGCGTAAACAACATATTTATAATGTTTCGTAGCATTTCTCTCGCAACTGGCACATTTTTTGAAGAAAACAAAAATTGTATGAAATATTAATATCATTATGAACATAACTACTTTTGCCGTAAGTGTAGCCGTTCTAGTGATATTGGAGATAGAACAAATAACGTATAGAGTAAACATGCACTACCGGTTTGAATATTCTTTTCAAAATAGGAGGTGTACATCTAGGGCATATACAAGTCTTAAGTTTGAAGTTTCATAGTGTTAGGTTCGACAGTTTTGGCTCTAGAGCGTTCACAGACACACACACACAGACACACATACAGACAGACGTCATTCCGAAAATAGTCTCATTCGATTCAAAGAAGGTCAAAACGTGTATATCCGTTGAAATCTCGAATTCGAAAGTTTTCATAATTACAATACTTACTTATTACTTCGTAAAAGAAAGTAAAAACAATTTTCAGTAAATTTACATAAAAATGGCTTATATAAAACATATTTGACAACAAAATCTGAGCAACAATCAGTCTGGTTTCACAGTTGTTACTTGATCTATGACGTAGGATTACCGAAAGTTATACAAGTCTTAAGTATAAAGTTTCATAATTTTACTTTCAACAGTTTTGGCTATCGGACGATCACAGACACACACACACACACAGACATCATTTCGAAAATAGTCAGAAACGATACGTGATTACAGACACACACAGACATCATTTCGAAAATAGTCAGAAACGAATATTTCCTTATCTATATATATATATATATATATATATATATATATATATATATATATATATATTTATATATTTATATATTTATATATATATATATATATATATATATATATATATATATATATATTCGTATAAGAAAGTAAAAAAATTCTTTGTCAGTTATGTTCTTCGGGGTCGAAATTAATTCCTGGTTATCTACAGGAGAAAAATTCAAGCACAGTCCACCTCGAATAGAAGCCATGTTCTTGTCAATCAACGTAATACATTTCAAATGTGTCCTTTTCACCACGATTCAAAAGATTGCATAATATTTTGTGCCGGAATGTATTATAAACAAATTTACACGTTCATAATAACATAATAAACATTCGCGTTAAATATAACCAACTAACGATAGTTGTCAGCGCGCCCAATAACCATCTTATACCGTGCATCAGCGCCACCAACGATATTCTCGAATGCTCGGTATCATTTACAGATGTAACGTGAATCGAGATATTACTATAATCGAGATACTAAGGGTACGGAGTTGCGCCATAGTCAAAAATACTAAATTAATGTCATGTGTTTACACTACTAAAATCAAACGTTAGATTCGTAAGCATTTGTTGAAATAATCTTAGATTAGAATAATTATAAAGATAAGAAAACAACTACAAGAAAGTGAAGCACAATGAAATAGTCTTGAAAAAGACTTGTTTGAAACAGGAATATGAAGGAATATAGCATAATAAACGAAGCAAACACAAAGTATCATCAAATATTAACAAGCAATTAACAATAACGCATAACAGATATAAACGTACTTAGTACCAACGTAATAGAAACATATGTTATTAAAATAATTACAAGACTAGTTAAATCAAGGAGTAAAATAATTGAAATTAAATCATTCTGGAATTAAATAAATAATGCTTGTGTCTTATTATTTTTGATGCGTAGATATTTTATTTTAAGCTTGTGAAATATCGATGACGCAAATCCGAACACTCAGTATCTAGATTTACTTCTATGTTTGTGGTTAACTCTTCTGGCATTCCCGTTGGAAGTGCCAGAATCCGTTATATTTCGACAATAAAACAGTCCTTATACATTTCGGAAGTCTTTTATTTTGAGTGCATCTTAACAATTTAAAAATGCACAAAACCGAGACGAAAATAAACAAAAGTGACTTACCTCTGTTGTTGGTATGGTTCATTAGAATGGCGAGCGGACATTCGTCATCGTCGAGTACGTACTCTTGGTCGGGCGCTCCCCCTGTCGGCGTTGTCACCTGCACGAGACACCATTGCGTCGGGTCGTGACGTGATAATCCATACTTGTCCAGCATCTCTCTAACCACGGTACTCGCACAATCGCGCACCGACAACAACAGTGTTTTGTATGGAACGTCGCGACACAAGGATTCACCATAAATTTTAAGTGTGCCACCTGGAATACAAAAGACATTCATTCATATTTAAATTCGTTTTAGATGATATACACATACACTGTACAAAGTATATTTAGGTGGCCTAGTTCCTGGACTATTATAATAATCACGTTTTCTCTAACTCTTGCCATTTCCGAGATATTGAAAAAATAGCAAAAGTAAACAGTTGCTTTTGGTTAAGATATTGTTTTCAATAATAGAAAACATCCTATTTTTGAAAGCAATGTCTTAACCGGAAGTAATGATTGACTATTGCCACTTATTGCATACCTCAACCATGACACAAGATTCTTATAGAAGTTCAAAAAGAAAATTACTAGCATATTTTATTTGATTTTCTTTTTGAAAAATGTGGTGTAAAATCGTTTTGAAAATAGCTTTTGTACATTTACGTTTCTCTAGCAATTGTTGCATGATTACAAATTAAAATAAAACAATATTAAATATAAGTAGATACATAAAACTTTAAATATATTTTCTTTACAATGAAAACTACGTATAAGAAAGTCGACTGAAGAATAATCCAGCTTTCTTTTTACATAATTATGTATATATAGTTTTTATCCAGAACATTTTCGAGAAAATACAAGAACATTGCCCAAAACTTCATTTTCGGATTGATATGTTGCGATGTTAGAACTATTTTTAGGATATGCCTTGGGCACTAATGGGTTAAGTTTAAAGCGACATCGATAAAACTTAAATTTGTAGTAAAAACGCATTTTTAAAACATAATATATGAATTATTAAAATATATCTTATGTATTTTAATATTAATTTTTCTGTATTTAAGTACATATTTGTAATAAATTATTATATTTTGCATCTTCAAATTTAAAATATTATTCTGTAACATAGTTAACTAGTGAGTACCATGTGCCCATATCATATACAGAATACAGTCCAGTTCTCACTGATGCATTTATCAAATTGAATAATTTGATGGGTGGCGAATTTTCAAGTATTTTTTTGTAAATGTAGGCCTAATCATGAATACACAATATAAATAAAGCATTTCTCTTACATGTACGCGAGCAGTGAGTCAGTTTCATTTAATTGCATTGTTGTTTGTGAATCAATCAGTAACAATATCATTTATCTCTTAAAAAACAGAATTATAAATTTACTTACTGCTTCTATCTTGAATTTGAATACGCACATTAATAACCTCACTCACAATAACTACTTTAATTTTGACATTCCATAATTTTACATTTAATAAATACCCAGTGGCGAGGCTAGACTATGAATATTGCAGTAGCACAGCATTTTTTAAAAGATTTAAAGGACCATATGTTAAAATATAAATAGGTCAGTAGTCTCGAAATTTTGGCGCTACTGTAAATAACCATAGAAACATATAAACGAAGCGTTTTTTACTTTCAATCATACACACATATATTCACACATACACATACATCTGGGTGTATATATATATAATTGGAACATTGTCCACTTGAATAATAAAATTTACTACTAATAGATTATTGGTAAATTATTGTAATTAATTCTAAAAACCACTCAATTTAAATTTAACTTAAAATACCTGTGTCTGGTCCACCATCTTTTGATCTGAACTGTTGAAGTTTTCTTTCTAATTTCTGCTGCCGTCTCCGTCGCATTACAGCTTCAGGATTTGATATAGATCTAGTAAATGATGTTTCAGGTAATTCTGAAATTAAAATACATGTTTGTTAATATTCTTCTTTGTTAATTTTACATTTTTAAATACAATAATGATTCTTACCAGTATATAATTTTTCAGCAACATTATCTTGTTTTTCGGTCGATTCACTTTCGTTTTCGGCTTTTAACCTCGATAGTTTCTCTTGTTTCTTTAGCTGCTTCTTTTCACGTTTCGATAATTTTCTTCTAAAGCTTGAGTTTGAATCACTGAGGCCCATCGATGACATCTAGAAAGAAGAAATTTTATATATTAAATATATAAATAAATAAATATTTCAATAACGTACATTAGCTTTGTCATCGATGTTTTTGAGCAAAAATCTTCCTTCCCTATCGTCTACATGCCAATTGAGTTGAACTAGAAGTGGTTTTTCATCTGGCGCTAGCCGCCGTTCTGGGCAATTTTCGTGAATTTCGTATAAGGCGTATGAAGGCACCGATAACATTCGCATGTCTGGACGGAATTTCTCGATAAGTGTTTCTATAACATCGGACACGGTTGCGTCCGATGCGACCCTGATACATTTTGTAGCGACCTTTTGTCCAGAATCCTGGAAGTAGAACCGCATCACACCATGGAACTCCAGATCCTGTCATAAGAAAAAAATAACCATTAAATAAATAACACAATGTAGTTTACATATATTCATGTTAATTCGTTCAGCAACATACTAGGGTCTTCAATTTTTAAGGATCAATAACTTTTAAATACCATTGCGAAGCCTAGTTATTACTCTCTTGCACATAATACTACAGGAAGTAATGTAATTATAAAAAAAAATAACTTCAAGAATTAACGGAAATACACATTTATAATTATTTTTGCTATTAGGTCTCTCTGTGTGTATGTATGTATATATATATATATATGTGCTTGCGAACGCTCTACCACAAAAGCTGTTGTAGATAACATATAATGCTTAAGAAAAACCATCAGGTCCATCTAGTTCGAAGTAATGCCGCTCCGCTCTCGGCTATTTTAGATGGTGGCGCTACCATCGACTTTGAATGTTCAAGCAACCAGTGATAGAAATCATGCGCACACTATTAGAAATTAGCTATTTTTACGCTATAATCAAAGATATTCCATCGAATAATGACTGTTTATTGAGTATAAAGGCATTACGGGCACATTGTTACACTTTTGGTCAAAGTTATATTTCTTAATTACATAAAACTACTCAAAACCTATCATGATTAAACAAACCTCTATTACGCAAAAACCTACCTACTTTTTAAAGAAAAAAAAAATCAGTAAATTCGTAATTGCATAAATAATGCTTGGTAAAAATGATATTCTTTTTGTATTTACAGTTTCGGAGATAAAAAATGAAAACTATAATAAATGACCTATTTTGGAGGTTTTTATTTTTTATCTCTGAAACTGTAAATACAAAAAGAATATCATTTTTACCAGGCATTATTTATGCAATTACGAATTCACTGATATATTTTTTTCTTTAAAACGTAGGTAGGGTTTTTTTTTCGTGCTTGATGTTTGACCTTAAATCTAATTATGAAAACAAAGTATAAGCTGGAAGTGACGGTTAACTCTTGCTATTTAATGTTTAAAGTATCCTATCTAATTTTGTAAAGAAAATATATGAATATAAAACAAAATATCTCTATATTCTCTCTTTGTTAAATCAGTGTAAATCTAATAATGATTTGGAAAAATAATTTGCCGCTAAATGCGCACAAAAAGAAAGTATAAGTTTAAGTCTATCTGCAGTATCCAGTGCATGGAATATATCTTTTCCAGCAATTTCAATGAGCGTTAATCTAATAATGATGATTTGTTTTATTAGATATATAACATGTGTGTCGCGTAGAAAAGAGGCCACATTTAGACTTCTTGACATTTTTAAATCAGATAAAACAATTAGACCGAATTAAACGTAACATATATTATGTACAGACGATATGTATGCACAAGCGAATTATACAGTTCATGGAACAGTGACCCTTAACAATGGTCGAGGTACGGGTGCGGGCTTCCTACACCCAGTGAACCATAGTTCCTCTAATCGCCGTGCATAACTATTTGCCCGAAAACAAGAAAGATATATAATCGTAGCGAAGGTTGCAGAATTAACCGTTTAACCCACTTCGCACGGCTATTTTTCTCTCAGCACTGTGATACAGATACATGTATGAGGGTTCAAAGTACTCAGTATTACCTCGTTGGGTTCGGATAACTCGAAAAGATCCAGCCGGTTCGCGTTCCATTGTGTGATTACGTTCCTCAGCGCTTCTCGTTCTAGGGCGCGACGATCGCCCGCACTGCCATGCATTGTGCTTCCCTCTGCGTACTGAAAACGAAAGGAACATGTCACGTTTATGTACTTAAAAAATATTTCTACTGTTATCCTTTGATTCGGTAAATATTGACAATTGATAAGGAATAAACAAATTAGTTTCGTGGCAAACAATATAACTGAAGGGTACAGGGGAAAAACAAAGAATGTCACATTTCTATCCTTTAGATTTAGATTAACTTTATTTTTAACATTCAAACCGTTATTACTACTATATTAAAATTGCAAAATTTTTAAAATTATGAATTGATGTATGTTGTACTCATCAACTATGTAAACAATATCATAACTGAAAGGTACAGGGAAAAAAAGGAATGTTACATTTCTATCGTTTGGATTTAGATTAATTTTATTTTTAACATTTAAACCGTCATTACTACGATTTTATAATTGCAAAAAAAAAAAATTTATTGACTGATATATGTTGTTCTTTCCCTGTACTCTTCATTACAGAATAGACTAGAATATCTATTACAAATAGTAAATATTGACTTTTACTAAGCGTGTCATGTCAAAATACTTAATTTAGACTAAAAATGTATAAATACTCTACATAGAGAAATCAATCAAATATATCTGATTTATTTAATTTACACGAGTTTTAATCAGATTATTTTGTATTTTATTGGTTTCTTTCTGAATTTAGAATTGTGTTTTATACAAGAGATATCAGATTTACAATAATACAATATTTGACCACAATTAAACAAAGTTGAGTTATTGTATGTTTGTTATTGTTAATTTGCAATTGATTTTAAATACTTATTTGAATTAATCAATGATTTGATATAAAATGTAATGACTTTGAGTCAGTAAGAAATCTTACAACTTACAATGTTTAAAAAACAAGATTCGGTACGTACAACGAACCGGTGCGTCCAGCTCGCCTGATCGGTTAGCTATGCGATACGAGCAGCGGTTTTAATTATTATGGCCTTTTGGTTAACAATTTGAAAAAATGTTATAGATATAAAAAGTCATACAATTTTTTGTTAGATAGTTATATATAGAGTTATTGTATGTTTGTTATTGTTAATTTGCAATTGATTTTAAATACTTATTAGCTCGCCGTACGTAGTACCGAAGAGGCTAAAGCATTTGGTCGTGTGTCTATAGCATTCTCGGATCAAAAAATTTCATTAAGAAAAAGTGTTCGTCTCGTCGCCCTGATTCCGAAAATGTATATAACTTATATACTTGGATGTTAGTCGCTCGCTCGTAAGACCAAATTTGTGCCCTCTACTCCTCTGAAGGTACCGGAGCGATTCACTCCAAATTTGGTACACATATTATTTGACATCCCATTTGAATCCGCTCGCAGTTTAAATCCAATCGCCCTTAATACTTCCCGAGTTATAGGGCCCCAAAATTTGGAGCCTCCCTTAATACTGCCCTTATAAAAATAATTGAAGTACTAAAAAATTCTACTAAAAATTCTAAGATATTTTATATCTACAAGATTTTTTCATTTTGTTAACCCAAAGCCCGAAAAAAATTTTGAAATATTATAATATTGAATTTTAAAATTTGCAATAAAATTTATTTTTTATCAATTTAATCTAAATTCGGTACACATATTATTTGGAATCCCATTTGAATCCGCTCGCAGTATAAATCCAATCGCCCGTATACTCCCCGAGTTATAGGGCCCCAAAATTTAGAGCCCCCCTTAATACAGCCCTTATAAAAATATTTGAATCACTTAAAAATTCTAAGATATTTTATGTCTAGAAGATTTTTTCATTTTGTTAACCCAAAGCCCGAAAAAAATTATTAAATATTATAATTTTGAATTTTAAAATATGCACTAAAAGTTTTTTATCAATATAATCTAAAATTAAATGTAAGACTTTTTATAACTATAACATATTTTCAAATTGTTAACCAAAAGGCCATAATAATTAAAAAGCACTGCTCGCAACGCATATTTTACCTAAGGGCGAGCTCTGCGCGTTGGTGCGTTTTACGCGTACCAAATCTTGTTTTTAGTGCATTTTATAATTCGAAATTATAATATTTAATATTTTTTATGGCCTTTGGGTTAAAGGATTGTTCACAGCGAAACAATTAGTAATTAAGCTTAGAAAATTACAAATAATAATCTAGTTTGTATTATGACAAGCAATGTTAACATTCCAAGCAACACAATTAATAATAAATTTGGTTGCTGTGAACGTTAACCTTGTATGTCATACAACAAACTCAAATTATTACTTATAATTTCTAAGCTTAATTACTAATTCTTTAGCTGTGAACAATCCTTAACAATATGAAAAAATCTTAGAATTTATAGTAATATTTTTGGATGTTTTAATTATTTCTATAAAGGTAGTATTAAGGGGGGCTGCTCTAAATTTTGGGGCTCTTTAACTCGGGAAGTATACGGGCGATTGGATTTAAACTGCGAGCGGATTCAAATGGGATGCCAAATAATATGTGTACCGAATTTGGTGTGAATCGTTCCGGTACCTTCAGAGGAGTAGAGGGCACAAATTTGGTCTTACGAGCGAGCGACGACTAACATGCAAATATATGAGTTATATATATTTTTTGGATTCAGGGCGACGAGACAAACACTTTTTGTTAGTAAAAATTCTTGATTTGAGAATGCTACAGACAAATGAGCGAATACATTTGTTTCTTCGGTACTTCGTACGGCGGGCTAAAAACAGAATGATGTACCACTGACCCAATCGCCTGTTGTCCATATGTGTTAAGTATATTTTTATCACTATCAACAGAAACTGCAGTCGAATTAAATCAAATAAATGAAAGATATGTGTAAATAATGACTTCCTTTTGAATGAGTAAACAATTACTATTTATAAAACTTCAAAGAAATATACAAGACCTATCAAACCTCACATGTACCGTTCAAAGAAATATAACTGGAACTGTTCAATTTCACAAAGATTATTCGATAAATTGAAAGATTTAAAGGATTTTAAAAAGCTGTTAACAAATGGCGGCGTTATATATATATATATAAACACTTAGATGTTTGTGTGAAAGTATGTCGCCTTTTTATGAGGTAATTTCGGAAATAAGAATCGACTGGAACAGATGTATGGAAAGGTAGCAATATGTTTATTTGTTAGAAAGTGAAGATGGATGAAGAGTGAAGAAGCGCAAGGAAGACACAAACGCAGCACTTAGCATCAGCAGAAATGCAAAACATGTTTTGAAAAGTGAGTTGATGAGAATTCGCTGATCTTCATGCGCATTCCTATCCGAGCTGTTTTACTCCGTGCATATCAAAATACGGTGTCATGCCGTATTGTAGATAACAGGCAAATAAAACAAAACGACCGCCTGAGTGAATTGTTTTTAAATACGCAGAACAGGAAAACATTTTAACGAACAGGTGCTCGGGAGAGATACGCTTCAAAGCATGAGAAATAATATAATGTAGAATATAAGTTCAAATGGAAGTTACACTTCAGACTTAATTATTACATTCGCAGAAATATATATACCTTAATTGCATTTAAGTATTTTCAAAATATTAAATATTTTTTAAGTCTTTCGGAAATATAGTTTGTATTTTTATGTTTTTGCTATCTTATACGAATGTATATAATGAGGTATTATATCATAAAATTACGGAAACACACATTTGCTTTCAGAAAATAAAATAAATTATAATTATTATACAAACATAATTCCTGAATCGAATCTGACTATTTTTTGCCAAACTGTTAAGAAAAACCATCAGGTTCATCTAGTTCGAAGTAATGCCGCTTCGCTCTCGGCTATTTTAGATGGTGGCGCTACCATCGACTTTGAATGTTCAAGCAACCAGTGATAGAAATCATGCGCACAGTATTAGAAATTAGCTATTTTTACGCTATAATCAAAGATATTCCATCGAGTAATGACTGTTTATTGAATATAAAGGCATTACGGACACATTGTTACACTTTTGGTCAAAGTTATATTTCTTAATTACATAAAACTACTCAAAACCTATCATGATTAAACAAACCTCGATTACGCAAAAACCTACCTACTTTTTAAAGAAAAAAAAATATCAGTAAATTCGTAATTGCATAAATAATGCTTGGTAAAAATGATATTCTATTTGTATTTACAGTTTCGGAGATAAAAAATGAAAACTATAATAAATGACCTATTTTGGAGGTTTTTATTTTTTATCTCTGAAACTGTAAATACAAAAAGAATATCATTTTTACCAGGCATTATTTATGCAATTACGAATTCACTGATATTTTTTTTTCTTTAAAAAGTAGGTAGGTTTTTTTTTCGAGCTTGATGTTTGACCTTAAAGGTAAAATTAAACAATCTGGCACCAATGTCTTAAGCTCGCCGTATAATCTATTTAGTGAATATATATATATTTTATTTTTTGTATAACAAGGACCATATATAAATGGCGGTAATTTTTATTTAAAGAAATTGGCGTTAATCGAGCATCACCTTTACTAATAAGTTGTTGATATGCACATCATAATGAGAATGTAAACATATAATAACACACACGTTTACCGATTAAATATAACCATGTAAACGTGCGTAACCGGATAATAATTATGAATGCATAAGCGAACGGATGTTGCAAAATTCTTTTGCGTGGATGACATTTTTATTTTTCTAAAAATGACTTTTGAAACACGACAAACAAAGGGTTTTAGAAGGACATATTTAAAATGTCGTAACATGTATTATGATTCTGTCACGACCAATAATTAAATTCAATAAATAATATTATATTTGTGAAATTTTGTTTGTGGTATATTTGTAAATACTAGCGAATCGTATGCTTGAAGAATCTTTTAAATTGCAACCTGACTCAAAGAAATAATACTTTAATAATTCTTGGAAATGATTCATATTATTAGTCAGGATAAGGCAGTTAAATAACCATAAGGATAAATTAATAATAACATCAACTTAATTCAATTTGAAGTCAGTTGACTTCAATAATTCGTTTTATTTTCTTACGTGTTGTAATCTCGAGATTGTAACGGAATCGAATCTGACTATTTTGACGTCAGTGTGTGGGCCTGTGTGTGTGTATGTCTCATTGTGTGTCTGTGTGTGTGTGAACGCTCTAACCAAAACTATTCAAGATAAAATTATTAATATATATTTGGATTAAGGGTGAGATGAACTTTTTTTTGATCTGATAATTTTACAGATACGCGACCGAATGCTTCGTACGGCGAGCTAATTACGTTTAACATTCAACAACATCGCATAAAGAAATTTCAATTGAATCACCTTAACCCTCATTAATGCCATAAAAAAGAAAGGTGAAATATTTTGTAAGAAAATATTGTTTCCACAAAACAATGTCTTGAATTCACATTGAATTCTGATCCCATATTCAATTCAGAGATTAGTTCCTCATTCTCACAATATTTACAAAATGACAGCTTTTATTTGTGCGCCTAAAAGAATGTAAACATTTTATAACACGGAAATACACGTTTTGAGCTTCCCTAAATGTGCATAATGTATACAAGCATTTTCAAGCATCAACAATATTTCTCCATCCAACTTCTTAAACATATTACGAAAGAAAATACCTAAGTTACGTAATCTAACGGTCAAAGAATCGATCAACTATATATATATACATTTAAATCGACATTCTAAATAGTTGCCCAATTTAAATTTAAACATGCTACCCATTGGACCAATCTAAATTTAACTGAAATTCTTGAGATATCATTGCTGATTGTGGACTATATTTTGCTTGGTTACTAATCATTGAAATATATAAAATCGAACGTTTTCGGTTAGAAATTAGTTACAATTTTTAAACTATCTCCTTCGAAATTTTAATGGAAATATCCGTGTGTGTCTGTCTGTGTTGGACAAAACTAGGGGTATTGTAAAGGCATTTCCTAGTTCCCCTAATAAAACAAGCTGAAATCTAGCAACCGGAATAGTGACGTCAGGTCACAGAGTTACGCACGCGTAACCAGGGTGTGATCGGCTTCACTCACAATTTGCCCCTGCACCCCTCTCAAAGTCTATTTTGCACTTGTCGGGGCAAAGACGCAATTATGTTCCCACGGTACGGTACACTTCCTTCCTGCTACTCTATTATTATGGCACCTGTCCTGGTCTGTCCGTGAGTTTGCTACGCCATTGCACTACGATGACAACGGACCCTATTACGGGGACGACTTTCGGATCTAGTTTGGCCGTGATATGTGAGAATGCGATCAAGGGTAGTTGATACTAGATGTCACTGTCACACATCTATACAGAACTAACTAGTTTTACACCGAAATACAACGGATCCCATAAATTCATCATGGATACACCATATAAATAAAGCTATTTTTCTTTGTGCTCATGTTTTTGTATTTTCGTTGATTTCTCCATATCATATACAAAATACAGTCCTATCCACACCGATTCATCTGTCTAATTGAATAATTTGACGAGTAGCGAATTTTTGTATAAATGTAGACCTAATTATGAATACACTATACAAATAAAGCATTTATCTTAAACGGTTTTTCCTTGTGGACACGTTTTGTTCTTTCCGTAAGGCTATAAAAAAAAACCTTTTCATCTTTATTTGCTCGAGGTACGAAATACCAAAGTAGCTAAAGCATTCGGTCGTGTGTCTGTAGCATTCTCGAATAAATTTCCTTAACAAAAAGTGTTTGTCTCGTGCCCTGAATCCAAAAAAATATATAACTTATATACTTGGATGTTAGTCGTCGCTCGCTCGACCAAATTTGTGCCCTCTATTCCTCTGAAGGTATCGAACCGATTTGAACCAAATTTGCTACACATATTATTTGGCTTCCTATTTGAATCCGCTCGCAGTTTAAATCCAATCGCCCGTATACTTTCCGAGTTATAGGGCCCCAAAATTTAAAACCCCCCTTAATACTGCCCTTATAATAATAATTAAAACACCAAAAATTCTACATAATTTTCTAAGATATTTTATATCTACAAGATTTTTTCATATTGTTAACCCAAAGGCCGTAAAATATTAAATATTATAATTTTGAATTTAAAATACGCACTAAATTTTTTTTTTAACAAAATAATCTACAAAAAATTGTAAGACTTTTTAAATTGGTAACCAAAAGGCAATAACAATTAAAAACCGCTATCCGCATCGCATATATTATTTATAAGGCGAACTGGGCGCTTAGGTGCGTTGTACCTAAGCTTGTTATTTTACTTTATTATTTACATAACTCGATATGCAACAAACTGTCGGTATTTTGAAGATTATTCAATAATCAAAAAATAATAGATACGTGCTGTGAACGCTTCTCACAATTCACACAATATATATTAAGTTTAGGTACTGCTTCTATTTTTGTATTCTCTATTCACCCACATATATTTATGTTGGCATTTAATAATTATTTTGATGTTTAAAAAGATATAATATATAAATAACATAGGCAGTAAATTTATGTTTTTATTCACACAATATATTTATTTTGCCATTTAATTAATTTTTAAGAACGTAGCATTTGCTTTCTTATAAACAATCAGTGCCACCTCTGGTAGTAACCATAGAAACATATAAGCAAAGCGTTGTACTCACATTCATTTACACAAACATATAAAAAAAAAAAAAAAAAACCAGGCGGAGCTACTATTTGAATGCAGTGGTTCAGCATTTTTTTAAAGTGATAATTGGTCATATTGTAAGTAATTATTAATAATTACCGGTAAATATAATTAATACAATATTTATATTTACCAAAAGTTACGGATATTATAATGGCCGATTATTATTATTACAAACCGAATTTATTATATCAGCCGTAATTTATATAATATTTTATATATATATATATATATATATATATATATATATATATATATATATATATATATATATAAATATATATATATATATATATATATATATATATATATATATATATATATATATATATATAAATATATATATATATATATATATATATATATATATATATATATATATATATATATTTATATATATATATATATATATATATATATATATATATATATATATATATATATATATATATAAATTTCGATTGTATGATAGAGTGGTATCCACGCCCATGTCATTAATTCTGGGAAGTCAATGGATTGTAAATGTGTCGTGCGTTATGTTACTTTACATTGAATTTCTAAGTCACTGCATCCGCTATTATAATTTTTTTGTATAGTTTGTCTTGCTTTGTGTTTTTGTCTTCGTTTTTCTATCATTATATAGACAATTGTCTCCTCTACTTATCTCGCTATTGTAAGTAAAAAATGTGTAAGTAAACCGTATCGAGTATTGTGTTCAATATATGGTTACTAAACAATTGTCATGCGATACAAGTTAATTCAATTAAATTGTGAACAAATTTGACACATTGCTCGTAATTATTCGGGATTCTTCAATGGGTTTCGACTATTATAACAATTTAAAACTTGCGTAGCCAGACACGTATATCCGTTATCATTACTTGTTTAAAATGCAGTACAGTAATGTTCAGAATATTACATTTAGGTGTGTAGGTGGGTTCAAATACGTGTGTGTCTAAATTTTAACTAGATCAACAAGTTTATGTCTTTTAATCTATAAGTTCATTGGCTGCTTCAGTGCGTGTCAGGAATATTACGCCAAAATACTAAAAATAAATTAATACGAACTTGTAACTTAATCATATCATTTCCTTTTTCTACCCATTTTAAAATTAATAGCTCTTTAAATTGTTTTAATATTACGCAATTGTTTCATAGCAATTCTAGCATTTAAACAAAATAGTAGGCACTTATGTCTTTAGCTCATTATCTATTCCGTGGAAGGTTTAATTTTTTATTTATATAGAAATCAGTTTCTTATTATTATTAAAGTAGAAAAAATATTTATAACCACTAAATTTTGAAAAAGAAGATAATGACATTGTTACTGATTGATTGCAACAATAGCTGTCAATCAATCTGTTAATGCGATCGCTAGGTTTTAAATTTCAAAAATATTTTACTAAATATTTCTTTGCGGTCTTTAGGTTCATAAACTGGAGAAATAGTTTATATAGATATAAAAATTCTTATAAATGTTTGAAGAAAATAATTTTTTTCATTCATTTCAATATTATTTCTTATATAATTAGCTCGCCGTACGTAGTACCGAAGAGGCTAAAGCATTCGGTCGTGTGTCTGTAGCATTCTCGGATCAAAAAATTTCATTGAGAAAAAGTGTTCGTCTCGTCGCCCTGATTCCGAAAATGTATATAACTTATATACTTGGATGTTAGTCGTCGCTCGTAAGACCAAATTTGTGCCCTCTACTCCTCTGAAGATACCGGAGCGATTCACTCCAAATTTGGTACACATATTATTTGGCATCCCATTTGAATCCGTTCGCAGTTTAAATCCAATCGCCCGTATACTTCCCGAGTTATAGGGCCCCAAAATTTGGAGCCCCCCTTAATACTGCCTTTATAAAAATAATTGAAACACTTAAAAATTCTACTAAAAATTCTAAGATATTTTTTGTCTACAAGATTTTTTCATTTTGTTAACCCAAAGCCCGAAAAAAATTATTAAATATTATAATTTTGAATTTCAAAATTTGAAAAAAAATTTTTTTTTTTTATATAATCTTAAATTAAATGTAAGACTTTTTAAATCTATAACATTTTTTCAATTAGTTAACCAAAAGGCCATAATTATTAAAAACTGCTCGCATCGCATATATTACTTATAAGGCGAGCTGGACGCATAGGTGCGTCGTACCTAAGCTTGTTTTTAATCGCTTTCGGGTTCACAATTTGGAGAAAATTGCTAAACATAAAATATCTTAGAAATATTTGTAGTATTTTTCAATATTTTTATTATTTTCCTAAGGGCAGTATTAAGGGGGGCTCCAAATTTTGGGGCCATATTTTTCTGTACCTATATACACGATTGGATTAAAAATGCGACGGGAACTTCTTGGTCTTTTTGTTAACAATTTGAAATAAAAAATTGTGCATATTTTAAAATTCAAAATTATAATATTTATTAATTTTTTTCGGACTTTGGGTTAATAATATGAAAATATCTTGTAGATATAAAATATCTTAGAATTATCAGTAGAATTTTTAAATGTTTTAATTATTTTTATAAGGGCAGTATTAAGGGGGGCTCCAAATTTTGGGGTCCTATAACTCGGGAAATATACGGGTGAATGAATTCAAACTGCGAGCGGATTCAAATGGGATATCAAATAATATATGCACCAAATTTTGTGTGTATCGCTCTGGTACCTTCAGAGGAGTAGAGGGCACAAATTTGGTCTTACGAGCGAGCGACGACCAACATCCAAGTATAGAAGTTATATATATTTTTGGATTCAGGGCGACGAGACAAACACTTTTTATTAATCACATTTTTTAATCCGAGAATGCTACAGACGTACGACCGAATGCTTTAGTTTCTTCGGTTTTTCGGCGAGCGTAATAATACGCCGCCCTTGTGTTAAATTAATGAACTAATGCCTTCTCAGGTTGATTCGCGCATTTTGTTTTGTCATAACAGATGTTAGTTGTTTATATTGTTTGCATTTAGCACATCCGTCGAAAAATAGAATACACCATTTAAGATAGCATGTGAATAGTGCATTAGATGTCTCCATTAATACCGGCGCAGATGATTTTTTCCTTGTTAACCAAAGTTTATTTTCAACCTTTCAACCGGCACGCAATTTGTCTCTAATATGAAAATAGTGTGTTGAAAGACTGTATCAATCACACACGAAACATTCAAATAAACAACATTATAATATAGAAACTACTGTACCTCTATAATTTCGGTTCATTAAACCAAATGACCATCCCATAATGGGTACTAAAGTAATACAAACATTCATTACAGGTAATAAAATACAAATGTGCATTCTTTAACAGCTAACGAGCCCTAACCCTAAACCGACCCTTTGAAGATAATAATGAAACGGATAAAATGCGATCATAACCATATGGAACGTCACATTCATCTTACTATTCAAAGAAATAACGATCTACATTATACTTTTATGGGACGTACTACAAATAAAAATGACTCTTAAATTAAAAAGAACATGCAGGCGCAATCACAGTCACCAATTCACATGCAATAATTGTGAGTATAAGTTGAGTGAAGGACACTCCAGCTTTTTATCTGAGGGCGGCTCATTAGTCATTAGGCTAACCCTAGGCTTGGCTCATCATAGATACACGATTATAATGTAGCACATATGGAAAGTATACACAATACGGTGACCTTTGACCCCAGCTGTACATGTCTAGGTCATGAATGACCAAGGCGTTTATTATCCCGTCCCTTCAAAACCAGAGCGGAAAACCACTCGAAGACACACAGTACGAAAAGGAAGGGATCAAATATAATATATTATGTAGGGTTTCTCGGTTCATACAGAGTTGCATGATACATATATATGTATGTATGTATTCGTATGAATACATTGCATGTATATGAACCGGTCCCGGTGAATTTGTTTTCATTAGCCAGTTGGTACCTCATGACAATAATGGGTAAGTAAGATTCGTATAGGGGTTGATTGTATGCGTTTTTAATAAAAGTATAATGGTCTTCTTCTCTTCGTCCCTTTTGACTCGTCTCGTCTCGTTCCGTCTTCAGTTTCCAATGCAGCGTTTGCATGTACTTCGTGTGAGGTTTAACTGTTAATTTGCCATCAAATTAATTTGATAAATTAAATAAATAATTACAGCAAATTAAACAGCAGCTAGTTTTATTGCAGCGGTAAGAGTTTTACCGAAATTACATTCATTTTTATTTCTATATTAAAGCTGCATTCACAACAAGCCAATTAGTAATTAAAACAAGCTTAGGTGCAACGCACCTATGTGTCCAGCTCGCCTTATAAGGAATATATGCGATGTAAGCAGCGGTTCCTAATTATTATGGCCTTCCTATTTTTTGTAGATTATTTTAATAAAAAAGAAATTATAATATTTAATATTTTTTTATGGTTTTTGGGTTAACAATATGAAATAATCTTATAGATATAATATATCTTAGAATTATTAGTAGAATTTTTGGTTGTTTTCATTATTTCTATAAGGGCAGTATTTAGGAGGGATCCAAATTTTGGGCCCTATAACTCGGGAAGTATACGGGTGAACTCGAGTATTAATTGTAATATCTTAATTAGTAATTAACCAAACGATTATCTATATACTAAGATAACGAATAAGCACCATGTGCTCATATCATATACAGAATACAGTCCGCTCCTCAATGAGCCATCTATCAGTCTATCTAGCTATATATCCGGAACGCTATGCAAATTTTACGAAGTAATATACACAACACATGAAATAAATGTATACATTGTAAGCAAATGTTGTTAAATAATTGTATAATTTTATTTCAAATTTTGACTCTCGATGACACTGTATATAGTTATGATTATTATGAAACAATTTTGTAAATGTAACCATGAATACATGTGAATAAGATATATACAGGGAGAATTCAAGAAAATATGTTTTTGGTATCTTTTGTGTCAAGTGTAAATGTAGTTTTATAACAATTAAATAATTTAGCGGGTGGCAATTTTTCATAAAAATATTTTGTAAATATAATACCTAATCATGGATACACCATATAAATAAAGCTAAATACACATACAACATTTGGGTATTTATATGTACATAAATAATAATCATTTATAAATTTATGATATTGTAGCGCGTACGCATGCAGTGAGACGGCTCGCATGAATTGTATTTTTTCTATCAAATCTGTATTGCTTGTCAATCAATAACAATATCGTTTTATCTTATCAAAAATCTGTGATTATTAATTTACTTACTGTTTCTATTTTGTATTTGAATATAATATTCAACACGCATATATTAATAACCTCAGACATGATTATTATTTAATTTTGCCGTTCAATAACGCCAAATAGTTACTAAAAATAATAAATTTAACAATGTTCATAACCGGCAGCAAATATACAAAATACAAAACGTTTATTTTATATAAATATTAACAAAAGTGTCTATAAAATGCATTAAAAATATTTTTATTACAGTAAGTATAATACAGTCTTTTGAAAAATGCAGAGATAAAAAATAATGGCATCAACGTAATTTTGAAAAATGAAGTTTTTAATTTACTGCTATTACAGTTAATTGCAGCTTAATTTGACCACAAAGATAATTATCTAATGAGGCTGTTTAAATTACTTAAAAATAATTCATATATTTTTCCAGTTTTTCAAGTTGTGATGCCTGAAGAGACCAACAATAAGTGAAATAAAAGAAACTTAAACTATTGTACCTACTTTTAACGAATTTTCTAAAAATGTATGTTTTTATATTTCCCGTTTAAAAATATGACATAATTTCCTGTTGGCGTAGAAAGGATACAATAATTATTGTAAATTATATGTTATAATTTGTTTTTCATTGTAATGGTGTCAAAAAGGCCTTAAAGATTATTTAAATAAAACACTGGAGTGGCCTTCACTCGACTTTTGTACTTACACTATCTATATTTATAATTACACTACGAAAGAAAAACAAAACGTACATATATAAAATAACCGTTTTCAAATGTAATTTTTCAGTAAATGATACATTTTTTAAAATAACTTTTCAAACAAAAGTTGCTTGAAATTTTAATATCTTTAACTTTTGTATGATTCATTTTTCCTCTAACTTGTGTGGATTTCGAGATATGCACGAGTAAACCAATACTTCCAGTTAAAATATTTTCAAAAATAAGAAGTATTCTTCCGAAGCATATACAAGTTTAATGTTTAAAAATTCATAATTATTCCTTCAACTTAGCTCTAGAGTTATTCAGGGCTAGTCAAAATGTGTATTTCCGTTAAAATCTAGAGTTCGATATTTTTTATGATTGCAATACTTTATTTTAGGCTTCGTCCAAGAGAGTTAAAAATGTAAAGAAATAATATTGAAGTAATTTAGCAGAAAACCACCGTCCACAAACATGAAAATGTCAGTGACATTCAGATAACTGTCTCTGTTTTTACAGTAATATTCACTGAATAAACCGTTTATGAGTTTTCCATTGTCACTGTTTTACACAATTCACTCAATTTCAACATAGAATGTTTGGGACTACTGGCTCGTGTTGATAATTACTTATTAGCCCATATTTATTAGCTAATCTAGATGGCTTGGCACGAGCCGGAACCGAATATTGAACCGTTCTTGGTTCCCAACCTATAATTCAAATCAATATGGATTTGAAATATTAGCATAATTTTAAGTATATTATGTTATAGTAGTATCATCATTCTGTATATGTGCCCACGGGTTAACCTAGTATATAGTATATTATATTAAGAAAATGTATAAAAAGAATATTTATTTGATGGTCTACGCCTCGTTATAACAACTGAAGACTATACTTAGAGTTGACTCATAAAAAAAGTATTTCCCAGGTATAGTATCACGTCTCAATTTCTAAGAATCGAAAGTTGTAAAGCCATTCATAAAATACATTGGCGTTCTTGTCAGTTTACAAGTAGACAAGCTTAGGTACAGGCACCTATGCCTTCAGCTCGCTTAATAAGAAATATATGCGATGAGAGCATCTAACTCCCCCAGTCCCCACACTTGTGCATAATATTTTAAATGTAAAATAATTGTTTTTAATTATTATGGCCTTTAGGTTCACAATTTGAAAAATGTTAATGATATAAAAAGTCTTAAAATATATTATAAAACAATTTTAAAATTCATATAAATTATATTTAATAATTTTGTATGACCTTTAGGATTGTTCACAGCGAAACAATTAGTAATTAAGCTTAGAAATTAGTAATAATTCAGGTTTGTTGTATGCGATACAAAGTTAACGTTCACAGCAACAAAATGTATCATACATTGTGTTAATTTTGTTGCTTGTCATAATACAAACTAGATTATTATTTGTAATTTTCTAATCTTAATTACTATTTGGTTCGCTCTGAACACGCCATTTGGGTTACCAATTTAAAACATTTTGTTGAATTTTCGAGAACTTTAGTTAAGGACAGCCATTTTCCACCGGTTAACACAAATAGATGGACTGAGAACGTGTATAACGCACCTATGCGTCCAGCTCGCCTTATAAATATAATATATGCGATGCGAGCAGTAGTTTTTTAATAATTATGACCTTTTAGTTAACAATTTGATAAAAATGTTATAAATATAAATAGTCTTACAATTTTTGTAATTATTTCGATTAAAAAAAAAATTTTACTGCATATTTTGTAATTTAAAATTATAATATTAAATAATTTTTTATGGCCTTTGAGTCAACAATATGGAAAAATCTTGTAGAACTAAAATATCTTAGAATTATTAGTAGAATGTTTGCGTGTTTTATTTATTTCTATAAGGGCAGTATTAAGGGGGGTTCAAAATTTTGTGGCCCTATAACTCGGGAAGTATACGAGCGATTGAATTTAATCTGCGGGCATCCTCAAATGGGATGCCAAATAATATGTGTAGCAAATTTGGTGTGAATCGGTCCGGTAACTTCAGAGGAGTATAGGGCACAAATTTGGTCTTACGAGCGCAAGCGACGACTAACATCCAAGTATATAAGTTATATATGTTTTTGGATTCAGGGGACGAGACAAACACTTTTTGTTAAGGACATTTTTTGATCCGAGAATGCTACAGACACACCACCGAATGCTTTACTTCGTATGGCGAGCTAAAAACTAAAATAATGCTACCGCATCGGAGCTTAATGCATCTAGTGACATCTGAAAAGTTATTATAAAAAAATGCATTAATTGGTTATTTCTTGGAAGTCACCTAGAAAGATATAAGTGCAAAAAATATTTAATATGGCCATTCCATGTTCCATGGCCACCTACGCTGGTGACGCACCATTTAAATAATAACGTAGTGGCTATAAGCAAGAAACAGCGCGTATCTCCCGTTTGTCACAGCTCCTGCCATCGCCATCGCCATCGCAATCGTGGTGACGTCGACCGCCAAATGACGTCATCGCCTCACATTCCAAGCTAACAAGATTACACTGTGGCTATATACTTCTCCTCTTCTAACCATCCATAATATGGATATTTTATTATGAATTCTAAAATGCTTTACCTTACTCACATAAATAATGTTTCAAGGAATATTTTCAACCTTGACTTAATATTTATTATGATTCTCCTTGTAAATGTCTATATATTTTATTTACATTTCACACAACTTTAGTGTAATTTAGCCAAAGGCAGAAATGACCTGTCAATTCATTAACTGTTGGCTCGCTTTTATACATAAAGGTAAATTCAATAACAATAAACAAGGTACAAAGGTACAACGCACCTATGCGTCCAACTCGCCTTATGAGTAATATATACGATGCGAGTATCAAATAATAATTCAAACTTATAATATTTAATCATTTTTTATGGCCTTTGGGTAAACAATACGCAAAAATCTTGTAGACATAAAGTATCTTAGAATCCATAGTAGAATTTTCGAGTATCTAAATTATTTTTATAAGGGCAGTATTAAGGAGGGCTCCAAATTTTAGGGCCCTATAACTCGGGAAGTATACAGGCGATTGAATTTAGACTGCGAGCGGATTCAAATGGGATGCCAAATAATATGTGTAGCCAATTTGGTGTGAATCACTCCGGTACCTTCAGAGGAGTAGGGGGCACAAATTTGGTCTTACGAGCGAGCGACGACTAACAACCAAGTATATAAGTTATATATATTTTTGTATTCAGAGCGACGAGACAAACACTTTTTGTTAAAGAAATTTTTTGATCCGAGAATGCTACAGACATACGACCGATTGCTTTAGCTTCTTCGGTACTTTGATTTAGCTCTAAAGTGTTCACAGACAGACAGAAACTAGTCACATTCAATTCAGTTCGACATTATTACAAGATTTACTTAGTACTGCGTATAAAAAAGTAAAAATTAAATATATATATATATATATATATATATATATATATATATATATATATATATATATTTATATATATATATATATATATATATATATATATATATATATATATATATATATATATGTACGTAGGATTAAGGAAATCCTTAAGATATATAACAATGGGCTCGCCGAACCCGATATATTTTAACAATGGGCTCACACGAACACAACTTAGTCCACTGCAGCTCACCCCTGGACAAAGGTAAATGCTTCCCTAAGAATTTGGCAATTATGCATTCCTCTGAGATACTGTCATTTCGTAAAATATTTATAGGACTATTTTTACTTCGAGTTGATAATATTATCATAACTGGGCTTTGGAATGTAATACGTAAACATTGTAAGACGCGTCTGGTTTCTGTTTCAAATATCTGGAGTGCTTTTTTATGCTGAAATAATTTTAGGTTTCGAGTGCGTCTAGGTTCCAGGAAAGGTGGTTGATCGTGAAAGAGTTATAGCCCAATATATAATATGCTGGAGTGGCCTTCACTCGACTTTTCACTATATATATGTTTTAAAGTCATAAACGTAAATGTCACATTGCAATTTTCAAATACAAAAGCGAATATCAAAAGAATGATTTACTAAATCAAAGAATCGAATACAGCGAAGAGTAAAGCAGAGAATACTCATAAAAGAGAAGGCATAAAACAGAGAATACTCGTAAGAGAGAAGGCATAAAACAGAGAATACTCGTAAGAGAGAGGGCATAAAACAGAGAATAACAAAATCGGAGAACTGTGCAAAACAACGAATTACCTAAACAGAAAACGACTAAAAGAGAGAATGAGAAAAACAGAGATGGTCAAAGCAGAGAATCGTCGAAATAGAGAATGGCCAAAAGAGCGAATGCTATGAAAAAAGTGTACTAGGGGAACGTAAATATAATACAACCATTTTCAATTGCCATTTTTCAGTAAATGATTCATTTTTCTAAAAAACTTTTTAAACAAAAGTTACTAGAAATTTTAATATCTTCAACTTTTATAAGAAACACTTTTTCTCAAACTCATCCCATTTTCGAGTATTGAAAAAGGAGCAGAAAAAAATAGAAGGTGCATTTTTCCGTCAACAGTTTTGGCTCTAGAGACGTAATTCCGATTCAAGGATGGTCATAACGTGTATTTCCGTTAAGATCTCGAGTTCGACATTATTCATGATTACACTACTTCCATATAGACTTCGTCTAAGAAATTAAAAATATAGAAACGCAATACGTTTAATTGAATATATTAATTAGGAATGTTAGTGTAAAACAGAAGTGTAATACGCATATTATTATTAGTGTGAATAATAATTTATTAACTATAAACATCTTTTAACCTTCGCCCCCTCCAGAAACACGTCTTTCCGAAGACAATTGCAGGGCGTGCCTCGTTTGCTGAAGAATGAATATTTATGTATGCATAGTGATTATGTTGTTTCTTCAACTGATCATCCATAAATTATAATTCATTTTGTATAACTAATAATAGTTATTGTTGACGTTTTTTCATAGAAATATTAATAAATATTGGAATTAATATACGAGAACAACGTTTGTTGATATCCGGTCATTTATTTATTTAACAGGAAATACTTATGGATTGAGTCACTTTCAATATGTGTCGAAGGTGTTTTCTTTCAACTGTAACTTTATTTCTCTCCCGAAGATTTACACCAATAGTTTTTACCCATTTACAACCTGTCACCCTTTGAACCTCAACAAATTTATAATTACTCATCGTAAACTCGTAATCTCATTAAGTTCAAGCTCGAGAAAAAAATTGGAAAAAGTAGGTTTAAATTCGAATATATATATATTCAATTAAACGTATAATATTAGAGATATTAGGCTTATTTTAAACAAATACTATGTCCCGAATCTCAAAACAGATAAATTATATATATATATATATATATATATATATATATATATATATATATATATATATATATATAATTTATCTGTTTTGAGATTCGGGACATAGTATTTGTTTAAAATAAGCCTAATATCTCTAATTTAGTTCAAGGTAATATGTTGAAAACATAAATCTTGAAGATAACCAGTAATGTAAATATAAACTCTACGAAATACGAGTAAATATAGTAGATTGAATTATGTTGATTAGAGCAAAGATTGGTCAAAGAGCAGCCTCTTTTCCCTGATGGGATCAATGTCAAATGAATAAACATTAATTTATTGATATATTAATAACAATAGGCTATCATTAAATGATAATAAGTTATTAGTAAATAGAAATCATAATTTATATTCATAATTATAATTTTTGTTTATATCAATAAATTACAAACATTTTTATTATATTCATTTTCAAAACATAACAAATTAATAAATATTTTATAACAATTATAAACAAAACCAACATTGGCTAGACAAAATATTTGTTACGCCTATTTTAAAAGATCTTCCAAAAGACTTTCCAAACAAACATTGCTAGAACTTTTAATATTTTTAGCTCGCCGTACGTAGTACCGAAGAGGCTAAAGCATTCGGTCGTGTGTCTGTAGCATTCTCGGATCAAAAAATGTCATTAAGAAAAAGTGTTCGTCTCGTCGCCCTGATTCCGAAAATGTATATAACTTATATACTTGGATGTTAGTCGTCGCTCGCTCGTAAGACCAAATTTGTGCCTTCTACTCCTCTGAAGGTACCGGAGCGATTCACACCAAATTTGGTACACATGTTATTTGGTATTCCATTTGAATCCACTCGCAGTTTAAATCCAATCGCCCGTATACTTCCCGAGTTATAATGCCCCAAAACTTGGAGCCCCCCTTAATACTGCTCTTATAAAAATAATTGAAACACTCAAAAATTTTACTAAAAATTCTAAGATATTTTTTGTCTACAAGATTTTTTCATTTTGTTAACCCGAAGCCCGAAAAAAATTATTAAATATTATAATTTTGAATTTTAAAATATGCACTAAATTATTTTTTTATCAATATAATCTAAATTTGGTACACATTTTATTTGGCATCCCATTTGAATCCGCTCGCAGTATAAATCCAATCGCCTGTATACTTCCCGAGTTATAGGGCCCCAAAATTTAGAGCCCCCCTTAATACTGCCCTTATAAAAATAATTAATACACTTAAAAATTCTACTAAAAATTCTAAGATATTTTATGTCCACAAGATTTTTTCATTTTGTTAATCCAAAGCCCGAAAAATATTATTAAATATTATAATTTTGAATTTTAAAGTATGAACTAATTTGTTTTTATCAATATAATTTAAAACTAAATGTAAGACTTTTTACACCTATAACATATATTTAAATTGTTAACCAAAAGGCCATAACAATTAAAAACCACTGCTTGCAACGTATATTTTACCTAAGGGCGAGCTCTGCGCGTTGGTGCGTTTTACGCGTACCAAATCTTGTTATCTTTTAAAAGTTTCACTATTTTCCCTGTGTGCAAAATATGGCAAGAGTAAACAAGCATTCCGGTTGAAATAATATTTTCAAAAATAGGAATATTCAATTCAAAATTCAGAGAAATGTTGCAAAATATACAGCGAATATTATATAAATATTTAATTGAATTTCCAGAGAGGAAACAAGAAATTACGAATATAACCTAGAAACAGTTGACACACACACACACACATGGACATGCACTGCTAAATGTGCTATCTGCCCTCAAGGCTCATACCAACATAACCGAATGAAGTTTCTCTATAGAACTACTGGACAGGAGACTATTAACCTTTTAACACACATATTATTCATTACGTTTCTGTTTTTGTTTTTACTTCACAGACAACTATGCGAATGAAAATGTTTGTTAGTGATATGTTAATATCGGCTCGTCTACCGGAAAAAAGTAGGTCAGTTTTTTAAATACCAGATACATTTAGTTTTCTACTATTTTATACTAAAATACACATTTTTGGAATGCTGCTAGACTTTCTTCTGCGTACAGTCAAAATGCTGTTTAATGAACAGATTCAGTAATGATCATTCTAGAAGGAACTGGACAGTGAGTATTAAAATAATATTCGCTAATACGATTCGAAATTGAACAAGATATTTAATGTATATTGTGCAGACGCAAGACAGTAGTCAGTCTTTCGATTGGCGCCAAACGTTGACCACATCAGGACATTTTTACAATGTTTCTGGAAAGCCTTGGATATGCCTTATGCCGGCTCTCAGAAATGGTGATCGATAGCTGGGTTCATTGTATTCTTTATCTACAACATTTATGCTGATTTTCGGTAGGGTTACTTTCAAGAAACAAAAACACTCATTTTACAATATTTGCTGTATTCTTACGCAGATATTTAAATTGAGCTTTTTGGCCCGTCGTACGATATTGCAAAAGAGCTAAAGTGTTTGATTTGATATTTCTCAAAAGGTTCCCGTCGTATTTTAAATACAATCGTCTGTACAGGTCCGGGATAATAGGGCACCAAAACTGCTCTTAGAAAAAAAATGATATCTAACAAGCTGAGGAACAACGCACCTATGCGTCCAGTTCGCCTTAGGTAATTCAAAATTATAATATTTAATAATTTTTTGATGGCTTTTGGGTTAACAATATGAAGAAATCTTATAGACATAAAATATCTTAGAATTGTTAGTGGAATTTTTAAGTGTTTTAATTATTTTTATAAGGGCAGTATTAAGGGGGGCTCTAAATTTTGGGGCCCTATAACTCGGGAAGTATACGAGCGATTGGATTTAAATGTTAATTTTGTTGCTTGTCATAATACAAATTAGATTATTATTTGTAATTTTCTAATCTTAATTACTATTTGGTTCGTTCTGAACACGCCATTTGGCTTACCAATTTGAAACATTTTGTTGAATTTTCAGGTACTTTAGTTAAGGACAGCGACTTTCCACCGGTTAACACAAATAGATCGACTGAGAACGTGTACAACGCACCTATGCGTCCAGCTCGCCTTATAAATATAATATATGCAATGCGAACAGTGGTTTTTAATAATTATGGCCTTTTGGTTAATAATTTGATAAAAAATTTATAGATATAAATAGTCTTACAATTTTTTGTAAATATTTGGATTAAAATTTTTTTTTTAGTGCATATTTCGTAATTCAAAATTATAATATTTAATAATTTTTCATGGCCTTTGAGTTAACAATATGAAAAAATCTTGTGGAGATAAAATATTTTAGAATATTGTGTAGAATTTTTGAGTGCTTTAATTATTTTTATAAGGGCAGTATTAAGGGGGGTTCAAAATTTTGTGGCCCTATAACTCGGGAAGTATACGAGCGATTGAATTTAAACTGCGGGCCGATTCAAATGGGATGCCAAATAATATGTCTACCAAATTTGGTGTGAATCGCTCCGGTACCTTCAGAGGAGTAGAGGACACAAATTTGGTCTTAATAGCCACGACTAACATCCAAGTATATAAGTTATATATATTTTTGGATTCAGAACGACGAGAAAATTATAAATATTATTTATATATATATTTAATATCAATAACGTTTATTCAGATTGTGAACCCAAAAGCCAGAAAATATAATTATTTTGATAATTATAATATTGTCAAAATCGCATAAAAGACTGGCTATTGTTGCAATCAATCAATAACAATGTAATTATTGTGTTTATCTCGTCTATATATATAAAAAAAAACATCCACTGAATAAATAATACAGCGAGCTATATGCATTGGAGCCTGCGCCTATACTTGTGTGCATAAATGGCTAATAATCAAAATTATAACGCTAAAATGAATAGTTTGATTTTTTTTGTTAGCACAGTCGAGGATCTCCTTAAACATGAGTAAAAAAATAAAATCCTAGATATAATTTCTTCGTGAGAAAATTTCGAATAAAAATAATGCGGAAGCAAAATGTAAAAACATGTCAAGGTATGCAACTATACAAAAAAAATGCTGTAAAACTTTTTATTCTCCGCTTAAAATTCTGACTAACTCACCACACATTAACAAGCCATCTCATCAAATTCGTAAGTACAAAATATATATATGTATATACATGCACAAAAAATAGAGCAAAAAGTACATGACATTAGTGTGTAATAATACCTTAGCATATGAATCATGTACGGAGAAAATTAGCTCATACCAATCAAAGGTATTTTCGTTTCGCAACCGCCGCGCTTAATAAACGCACAAATAATCATTTAAAAGAACAATACGATAATAAAAACAATAGGTATGGTATGGTATGCCCATCAGAATTCAAATGGGGTTTGGAAACGAAAGAATGTTTGTATTATCTGTATTGTAGCCGTGTAGTCTACTACTTACGCTGCATTTTAAGTTATTTCTACTTGTAACAGAATGTAATGTATGCCATTGTACTTCTAGCTACTTCAACCACTACTAAATTGTTTTACAGTTAAAAACATTAATTTGTTGAATATTTAAACATATTTTGCGAGAACTTGATTCCGATATATAAAAATATGTATACATTTCTAGAAATGTCTAAAGTTTCCTAAAGCTTTCATAGAGATTTCTAAGGTTTTTTGAAGGTTTGCAGAGATTTCAAACGATTTGTAGAAATTTCGAAAAATTTCTACTGATTTCAAGAGATTTCTATTCAGGCGTACTCTAAAGATTTCAAGAGACCTCTTAAAATGGCAAGAGAACTCTAAAGTTATCAAGAAACCTCTTAAAATGTCAAGAGAACTCTAAAGATCTCAAGAGACCTCTTAAAATGGCAAGAGAACTCTAAAGATTTCAAGAAACCTCTTAAAATGTCAAGAGATCTCTACAGATTTCAAGAGACCTCTTAAAATTGCAAGAGCATTATGAAGAATTCAAGAGACCTCTAATGATTGCAAGAGATTTCAAAAGGTATCTTAAAACAGTTCAGGAGTACTCTACAGATTTCAAGAGACCTCTTCAAATTTTAAGAGAACTATAAAGATTTCAAGAGACCTCTTAAAATGTAAAGAGAACTCTAAAGATTTCTAGAGACCTCTTAAAATGCCAAGAAAACTATACAGATTTCAAGAAACCTTATATTATATATATTGATTATATGTCAAGAGACCTCCAAGGATTTCAAAAGACCTCTTAAAATGTCAAGATATCTCTTAAAATGTCAAGAGACCTCTTAAATTTGCAAGAGCATTATAAAGATTTCAAGAGACCTCTAATGATTACAAGAGATTTCAAAAGATCTCTTAAAGTTTCAAGAGATTTCTAAAAAATTCGTGAGACCTCTTAAGATATTTAAAGATAACAAGAGATTTCATTGGAGATCTCTTATAAATTCAAAATATCTCTAAAGATTTGAAAAGTACTCTCAAGATTGCAAGAGATCTCTCACAGTTTTAAAAGACCTCTAAAGATTGCTAGAAATATCTTAAGTATCAAGAGATTTTACAAGATTTCAAGAAATCTCTAAAGATTCAGACATATTTTGCGAGGATTCGATCCAAACGAAAATTTGTGTACATCAGATTTCAATTTCTAAAGATTCTTAATTCCTAATGATTTTTTAGAGATTTTTATAGATTCCTGAAGATTTTTTATCGATTTGCAGAAAAGTTTAACGATTTCTAAAAATATGAAACGAGCTTTATAGATATCAAGAGATTTCTAGAAGATATCAAGAGATCTCTAAAAGATTTCAAGAGATCTCTAAAAGATATCAAGAGATCTCTACCGATTTCAAGAGATCTCTAAAAGATATCAAGAGATCTCTACCGATTTCAAGAGATCTCTAAAAGATATCAAGAGATCTCTACCGATTTCAAGAGTTCTCTAATGATTTCAAGTCGTAGAGAATAGAGACTAATGATTTCATGTCGTAGAGAATAGAGACTAAAGACTCCAAGAGATCTCTATTGATTTCAAGATATCTCTATAGATTTCTTAAAACTTTTAGAGATATCAAAAACATTACTAGGCTTTTCAACTTGAAATTAATGCGAAATAAATATCGAAATTGTACATGTATATAGTTTTTTAAACAATAAATGGATATGTTGCGTTAATTTTGAGTCGAAATTTAAACTAGAATATATTTCGTGCGCAAAAACTTCGATTAATGTAGGTTCAGGATCGAAAATAATATAATTATACTTTGAATGTGTATCAAAATTATATAAGATACAAATGTAATTAAAATCGCATTTTAAAATAAGTGTTAATAAACAATTAAAATGTAAACAAACAGGTAAGTTAATTTAGAGTTTCTAATATTTTTTATTGCGTAGAATATTGAATGGTAATAAGAATAATATTGAAATTAAAACCGCAGATAATTGTTTAAGATTTCAAGTTTTTCTACATGTTAAAGAACTTGAAAAATATTACACTATGTAATAGATAAAAGAGAAAAATATTCACATGTCCTAACCAGGTAGCCTCGATCTTGACCTAAACTGGACATTTAACACCGCGTGTCGAATTCGCGCTTGTAAACCTGACTTTTACCTGACCAATAACTTTTGAACTATTTCTAACTTCCGCAAAAATATGTTTGTAAAATTAAAAATATAACTAGCATACGAAATAAGCAAATAATACACTACAGCATAAAAAAACAAGTAGTTAATTCATGTTTAAGGTGAAAAAACATCTAGTTTACCTGTTGTTATCCAGACACACGTCAGAAAGTTGTCCTCAGAAACACAAACATTTGTGTAAAGCACCAAATAACTGTTAGATTAAATATAAGGCACTACAGGTGATATTCACACAACAAAACGCACAATCACATTTTGTTTACACACTATTTTATCGGCCACAATAATAAATATTCACGAGAAACTGTTGTTTTTGACGGAATGTATGCGCAAGGTGTGACTGCGTGTTCACAGCGTCTACAGTACTCATTTTGCTATCAAGGTGGCATTACAATCAGCGATGTGAGGTGTGCACTCCACGCGTTCCGACCTCCACCACACACAAAATGTCACCACTCTGAACTTAGCCCATTACCATCTAAAAAGATTCCCTATACTTTTATCCGGCGTATACTACGCCCAACATACATGAAGCATAAGTTTTTATTTGTCATTAAATTTGATTGGTCGTAAAATTGTGTTTATTTTAACGTAGCATTTATTTTAACGTAGCATTTTGCGTAACCAATCAAAATTCTACGTTGAGGCTGCGTTCGAAATTATCATGGCGGGAAACAGTACATTAATGCATGCAATAATTAAACACGTATGATTTCCAGAAAGAAAAGGTGTTCTCGACTCAAATACTAACTAAAACTTCCTATATATGCCTAAAATTATTTGGGAGTAGTAAATTGGAGCCATATATTAGACAATAAACAATATAGCGTTTAAATTTAGAGTTTAAACGCCATGAACATCTAATACTTTGCTTTAATTTAGTATTCCCGGATAATTTTAGGGAATATATAGTATATATTAGTTAGTATTTAAGTCGAGTACATCTTTTCATTATGGATATCTTAAAGGCGGTATCACATTACAAGGATATCGATATCCTCCTTCTTTAGGAGATACCGATGAACGATATCTGTTTCTATCACATTAGCAAATTGACATCAGAAATTTAGTAAATTTCTTTACTTGGTGGTGGTATTCAATTTGGTTTTAAAAATGATATGTAAACAAGCAGAGATATTTTTATTTTCATTCTTGCATTCGCCATTTTAAAATAAATATAATTATCAACAAACACGACCAGTATATAAATCTACATTGAATGCAAACAACACAATTGACAAATAACAACAAAAACAGGGACATTTCTTTAAGTTGCGCATGCGCACAACACAAGACATCGATAATTGGACACCGATAAGCCAAGGAATACGAACACGTTTCATATTTAAACGCCTATTATTTGCTCCCTATCACATTAGAAATGACACCGGAAAACTGAAAAAACATCGCAAAATCGATGTCAAACTATCGATATCCTCATAATGTGATACCGCCTTAAGGCGGTATCACATTACGAAGATAACGATAGTTTGACATCGATTTTGCGATGTTTTTTCAGTTTTTCGACGTCGATAATAAGAAACCAGTAAGCCAAGGAATACGAACACGTTTCATATTTAAACACCTATTATTTGCTCCCTATCACATTAGAAATGACATCGGAAAATTGAAAAAACATCGCAAAATCGATATCAAACTATCGATATCCTCGTAATGTGATACCGCCTTTACGTGTTTAGATCATAAAACTCGTACTAAAATAGTTCTATTTCGACGTAGAATGTAAATTGAACTGTAGCATTTTTCGACTAAATTCTTATCAAATAAGATATATATTATGTTTTTGTCTATTGTAGCCGCATAAATATATGTATATATAAATAAATAAATGTAATTTATATGAATAATTATTTATTATTGAAGCTAACTTCATGTTATATAAACTAGCTGCAGTGTTCCGGTGCTTATTGTTTCTGCGCACTTTAAATGAACCATCAATCGTATATTTTTGTTATTTTTCGTGTAGTGTGTAAAAATATTTAAAATGCATTATTTGTTTAATACTGTTATAAATTGTAAAGCTAATGCAAAGCATAAATACAGTTAATAAACATTTGTTTTCAATTCGTGCGTATATGGGAAAAGAAATTATATTTCAGTTTAGCTCTTGGCGCGAAACCTTTACCTTTAGGTTTGCTTTATTTATAAACAATTAACAATGGAAGACGTTAATATATACGAGGACTTGGACACAATTGATACAGGAATTTCGCTTGAAAAGGTATATTAGTGAACATTGATGAAAAAATGTTTATAACCTAATTTTTTTTGTTTTAACTTTTAGTTTGAACAAGAAAATGCTGTTTTAACGAAAAGGGTTAATGAACAACAACAGTTAATACAACAGATGACTAGTGATATTTCTAATTTGCAAATATCTAATAAGAAATTGCAAGTGAATATTTCGGAGTTGTTCAAAACGGCCAAAGCTGAAATTGCACGGAAGGAGCGAGATGTTGCAGATTTACGCCGACAAGTTGACGAAATGATTTTTCACCGGCAAACTAAAAATCTAATACAAACGAATAATTTCCCGGATAAAGAAGATATGTTGAAACAAATCTACAATTTACGAGATGAAGTTGAGAAAAAGAATCGAATTATAACTAGTTTAAATAAAAAACTGGAAGAACATAAAGAACCAAAAAATGAAAATTTCTTAAAGCGTCGATTAGAGACTGAACCAAATAACCTAAAATATAAAAAAATGAAATATAATCGAAATTATAAAAACACTTTTAATCCAAACTATAACCGAAAATATAGATCGCCATCTAGATCACCAGATAGACCATATAGAAAGGAAATATCACCGGATAGATACAGAAATGCTGACACCCGGTTTAAACCAAAATTAATTTTATCGAAAAGCGAATTAATGAAAATTTACGGTACCGACAATTCGGACCAAGACAAATTACGAATTAGACCCAGAAGTCCACTTTACGAAGATAAAAATCGGGAAAGTGGCAAACTAGTCTGTAGTAATCAGAAAGAATTGAATAATGAAACCACTTATTCTGATATCAAAAAACCAAGAATTGGGCCCCGTACTCCATCATATAATGGTGAAAATTCAGAAAATGAAAATCTGATTGTACAGCCAACAAAAACCGAAAAAGATATTAAACCATTGAGGAAAGCTCCAAAAACCCAATGCATTGATGTCGATAATGAAATACCTCCTTTCCAAACTGATGCCCCAAAAAGCCCTATTTACAACGATACCCCAATTTCCTGTAGCAAACCTGAAAATGATTCGTCTTCCCAATCTACAACCAATCTCAAAGATTCAGCGAAAGTAGTAAATAAACCATTAAACCCTTCCCAGAGGAAGACGCATGGACCGGCCAAAAGTAGGACGAAAAGTTCGGGTGAATCTGACAAGTTACAAATATCCAAAAACGAAATGGATTCAGACAGAAATACACCAAAAAGCCCAAAACACGACCAAATCCAACTACCTGTAAAATCTGTAGAATGTGCAGACAGTCTACCACATGACCCTAGAACATACAAGAATCGCGAACGGGAAGACACTGATTTGACCAAACTAAACAGTGATAATTATCAACAACAACGGTTAACAAAAGAACAAAATCTCGTACCTAAAGAATCTTTTACGAAAGATACATTGGAAGAAGGTGAAATTTTAAGTCCACTATATGAAGAAGAGGATTGCAAACAAGAAGAGTTGGCACTAATGGACGCAAGAAAGAAATTAAATGACGAGATTTTATCTCTTGAGGAAAATATTAGAAACACGAAGAAACGTTTGCACAAAAAATCGAAACTTCGCACTTTGAAAGCAGATATTTGGAATGATTTAAATCAAGATTCTACCAAAAAAAGTGACACGCAAATAGATCCGATATTAAAACCAGATAAAAAACATAAGAAAGATAAGAAATCTAATAAACCAAACACTGATGCGATTGCTACTGCAAAAGAATCGGAAGATAAACCGAGCAAAACCAATCCATCAAAAAATGACAATGAAAACAAAATAAATAAAGAATCCGATGATACCAAAACGCGAAAATCAAAATCAAAGAGTAATAAGAAATCAACTACAGACGGTGGAAAAGATTCGATAAAATTGATTGAATCCGCAGTTAATATTGAAATCACACATTTAAAACTTGAAGGCAAACTTGAAAACAAAACTGATGGAACATCAACAAAAGGAATAGAATTAAGCGCATCTAATGTTTCTACGAAAATAGAACACGCAGAAAATGCAGCCCAAAGTACATTAGTTGAAGAAAAAACCAGTGAAACAAATATATCTAAATCATTTAGTAAAGATATGAATAATTTGATTGACGCAATTAAAGTTACTGGACACGCAAAATCATTGAGTAGAGGGAAAGATATGAATAACTTGATTGATACAATAAAACTTAATGATTCAATGCTTGAGGATTCTAAACTTGATGAACTTGATACAAAAAGCACTATAGTTAAAGATGTTCACAGGGAGATTGAAACCAGTAAACAACAGAAGAAAGATAAAAAATCAAATAAATCAACTGCCACTACAAAAGAATCCGAAGATAAAAAGGACGGCGATTCTCATAAACCGAGCAAAACAAATCCATCCAAGAATGACAATGAAAACAAAATAAAGAAAGAAACTGATGATACCAAAGCTACGCGAAAATCAAAGTCAAATAAAGCAGTGAGTAATAAATCAGGTATAGAAGGTAAAAATGATATCCAGAAGAGTGACAATAGTGGAAAAGCGATAAAATTGATTACACATTCAAAACTTGATGAATCGGAAACTAAACCACTTGAAAACAATCATAAAATTGATGAAGCATCAACAAAAGGTAAAGAATTGACCGCATCTAATGTATCTACGAAAATAGAACACGCAGAAAATACAACCCAAAGAACATTAGTTGAAGATAAAATCAGTGAAACACATATAATATCTAAATCAATTAGTAGAGATAAAGATATGAATAATTTGATTGACGCAAGATCATTTAGTAGGGGCAAAGATATGAATAACTTGATTGATACAATAAAAGATACGAAACTTAATGATTCTATACTTGATGATTCAATACTTGATGATTCGATACTTGATGAACCAGCTGAAGATACCAAAGATACTACAACGACAGTTAAAAATGTTAGCAGGGAGATAGAAACTAGTAAAAAAATACTTAAATTTAATCTTCCACCAAAAATGGATATGAACACGGAAATAATTGATACAAAAGAAATGGTTCAAGATTCGCAAACTAAAGATAATGCAGAAGATAAAATGAGTGCATTTGTTAAAAATTCGGATCATTTACAAATACAAGCTATTTTAACAAAACTAAAAGATGATGTAATTAATAACGTCACAGAACTAGATTTAGATAATCTAAAAATAAATGACAAAGCATTTGAGTGTAAAATTGAAAAGACCGCATCAATTAAATCAGCTGAATGTAGTGAAACTACAGAGTTGGTTAATGAAAATACGAAACTAAAACGAAAAAGACCTGTAAAAGACAAACGATCACCAAGAAAATGTAAAGACAAAACTAAACCTATCCACCAGGATAAAACAATAATTCCAAGCAAAGATGAACTGAGTCATCTACAAGAACAGATGAGTAGAATATTTGAAGAACCAATTGATGCAAATATTGTAGAAGAAACAATAATTGAACAAGATAAAAAGAAAATAGTAAGACGTTCACCCCGAAAAAGCAAGGCTGACGCTAAATTGCTTCAAGAGTCAACAATTTTAAAACAAGATATAAGAAATGTAGTGACTGTTCAAGATATTTTGGGTGAACCAGTGCAGGAGCATGTAGCGAGTACTTGCGACCAATTGGACAATATAACGACAGAAGTCAAAGTTATCAATACTGCCTTAAGTGATCAACAGACTGATACTGTTTTACCTCCAGCACAGACAGGTGAGAATAAAGGTTCACGAAAGAAGTTGACTGGTCGAAGAAGACGTGCTGTTATTACCCTAATTTAATCAGTCTTGTTTTCTTGTTCTTCGCATTGTTTATGTTTATTTATCTACTTATATTGTTCCATTGTTTTTATAGATTATATTATATACTCATAGGGTGATTTGTACATATATATTAATAAGGATTGTAAATATGTCTTATATTCAATAAAAATAAGGAGTTCATTTTATTTTCATATATGCTGCTTTTATTAAATTTATCCCTTAATTTTTTGTTTATTAGACCTTTTATATTTTTAATTGTAAGAAGCCGTCTATTAAGGCCATTTTGTTTTGATTCCTGAGAATGACATGTTTTCTACTTATAGAAACCACTGCTATTTTGAATGTTGCATTGCAAAAATACCGTCTAATGCTTCATATTTGTTAGTTTTTGATCCTGAAACGTTACTAACACACGACCGAACACTATAGCTCTTCTGTACATGCATGTTTAACGAATTGCTAATTAAAATATAATAATCCAGGTTTAAATACTTATGCATAAAAATATAGATTAATTTTTCGTAGAAATTGAACTCGCTGTACAATAATTGTTTAAGGCCTGTTTATGATTTCCTTGTTTCAAGCCACTACGTCCGTTTCCGTGTAATAATTGGCTATCTCTATCTAACGCACCAAAATGGACAAGCTGCCCACCAAGTTTAGTGTGCAAGCAGGATGGTTGTCGTTCGTGTGCGCTAGATAAAGATAGATATTTTACTTCCCGTGTAGTACCGCGAAAATTTGGAGCCACCCTTAATGCTGTCCTTAATTAAAACACCCAAAAATTCTACACAATATTCTAAGATATTTTATGTCTACAAGATTTCTTCATATTGGTGACCCAAAGGCCATAAAAAATTATAATTTTGAAGTTTAAAATATGCACTAATTTTTACTTTCTTTTACAGAGTAATAAGTAAGTATAGGGATCACCAAAAAATCGAACTCGAGATTTCAAAGGATATACACGTTTTGAGCTTCCCTGAATCGAATGTGACGTCTGTGTGTGTGTACGTGTGTGTGTATGTGAACGCTCTAGAGCCGAAACTGTCCAACGTAAAATTATGAGACTTCAAACTTAAGACTTGTATATGGTCTAGTTGTGAACCTCCTATTTTTGAAAAGAATATTCAAACCGGCAGTGCATGTTTACTCTATGCATTTTTTGTTCTATCTCCAATATCACTAGAACGGCTGCACTTACGGCAAAAATAGTTATGTTCATAATGAATGATATTAATATTTCGCACAACTTTTGTTTGAAAAGTTTCTTCAATAAATGTACCAGTTACGAGAAAACCGCTACCGAAAATTTAAAGAATCTTGTTTACGTTGTCATGGAATCGAATGTAGCTTAATAAATCGGATCATCTGCGCCTGTCAATATTTCGACAAGAAAACAAAATGGTCTGAATTAGATAAATGACATTTCAGAATATTTCTGTAGAGAATTGTTTAGTTTTGATAGTTAGTTAGTTCAAAACCATTACAAATTGGTATTGGTATAATTTTCAACGCATTCATTTATATAAGGTAAGCTTGGTTTTCATATTGTTTCTGTTGGATTATTATTTCCTAATATTATATTTTTATAATTAATAAATATTGATAAAAACTACGTAAAAGAAAGTCCCGCGTTGGCCACAACCCATTTTTTTATATCAAAATAATCTACATAAAATTGTAAGACTTTTTATATCTATAATATTTTTTCAAATGGTTAACCAAAAGAGCATAATAATTAATAAGATTTGCTAAGCTACAATGCACCAATGCGTAGTGCTCGCCTTTATGTAAGATATGCGTGGTTTTTAATCATTAAGGCCTTTTAGCTAACAATTTGAAAAAATATTATAGATATAAAAAGTCTTACAATTTTTAGCTCGTCGTACAGTAAGTACAAAAGAGCTATAGTGATTGGTCGTGTGTCTGTAACATGCTCGGATCGAAAAAAAATATTAACAAAAAGTTCTTGTATTTTCGCCCTGAATCCAAAAATATATATAACTCATATACTTGGATGTATGTATCTCGCTCGCTCGCTCGGTCGGTCCGTCGTAAGACCTGAGTTTGTGCCGCAACTCGTCTGAAGGTACCGGGCCGATTTTAATGAAATTTGATATACATATAATTTCCATGCCCGTGATGTTCCCGTCGCATTTTAAATCTAATCCTCAGTACAGGGCCGGCGTTATAGGCCCCCAAAATTTGGAACCCTCCTAAATACTGCCCTTAGTCAACGTTTAAAAAGTTTAGAATTTTCTACTTCAAATTCTAAGATATTTTATGTGATTAAAGTTTTTGCAAATTGTGAGCCCATAGGCTTAAAAAAAATAATATAAATATATTTTGAAGTATATCAGACATCGATCGCCATCTGTTAGTAAAATGAAGAAGTTATATTTATGTGGCAGTAATTTGTTTGGTTATATTTTCCAATGTATAAACCATTTGCTTCTGTGTTTTAATTAATAAAATTAGGAAATGTTCATCAAATAATTATCAATATCCTTGGCAAATCACGAAACGAACGATATTAACGTTACCCATGTGGATGTGTGCAATTTTAAATGTGGGGTTTTTGGAAATTAAAACTGTTATGGTACAGGAATAAATAAATGTCGGGATCATAATTGGTTAGATTGGTTCAATGGGCAATGTGAGTGAGTATAATGTCGATGATTAAGAATTATATACGTAAACTTAGAAATTTATTAATTTCATATTAAATGCCGATGAAATATCATAACAACAATAAATTTTGTACTATAATAATTGCTATCGCTTTTAGTTTTGTATTTATTGATGTGACCGTGCTCGCCGGAACGGCGAGCTGATAGCACTGGCGCTAGCGCCAGTTCTTGTTTGTAGATAACATTGATACATTTTAGTGCATATTTTAAAATTCAAAATTATATTTAATTATTTTTCTTCGGACTTTGGGTTAACAATATGAAAAAATCTTGTAGACATAAAATATCTTAGAATTTTTAGTAAAATTTTTGAGTGTTTTAATTATTTTTATAAAAGCAGTATTAAGGGGGGCTTCAAATTTTGGGGCCCTATAATTCGGGAAGTATAAAGGCGATTGGATTTAATTGCGAGTGGATTCAAATGGGATCCCAAATAATATGTGTAGCAAATTTGGTGTGAATCGCTCTGGTACCTTCAGAGGAGTAGAGGGCACAAATTGGGGACGACTAACATCCAAGTATATATTATTTTTGGATTCAGGGCGACGAAACAAGCACTTTTTGTTAATAATTTTTTTGACCCGAGAATGCCACAGACACACGACGGAATGCTTCCGCTTCTTCGGTACTTCGTACGGCGAGCTACAAACCTCTGCTCGCATCGCATATATTTCTTATAAGGCAAACTGGACGCATAGGTGCGTTATACCTAAGCTTGTTATATATACTTAATAAAATAAAATGAATAGAATATTTAATAGTTTTTATGGCGTTTTGATACACATTATAAAGAAATTTTGTAGATATAAAATATCTTTGAATTTTCTGTAGTATAATGTTTTTTTTTCTAAAGCTAATATTAAATAGAGCCTCAAATTTGGTAGCCCTATAACTCCATAGGCATATGGACAATGGGTCACTTGGTACCTTCAGAGGAGTAGGGGCACAAATTTGGGCTTACACGCGAGCGACGACTGACATCAAAGTGTATGATTTTGGATTCAGGACGTGGACATTCTTTTTGATCTGAGCATGTTACAGACACACGTCTAAATGCTTTAGCTGTACTGTATTTCGTTGAAAATAAATGCAATTATTCTAGACAATTAATAATAAATACAAATTTGCATTCTTGTCACAATTATTCGTTAGTAGTTCATATAAATATTTAGAAAAATACAAAATATGATGGCGGCCACTGAAGGTAAACAAGGTGTAAACGTTTTGGTAATTCCCGTTGTAACGTAGGTAATTTTGTTATATAGGCAACCATCGTGTTTTAAGAGTAAAGCGTGTAGACTATATTTAGGGCATAATTTCAGTTTTTATAGCTATATAAAACAAATTTGAACCCAGGAACAATTGGCTAATAACCAAGAACATAAAAATAAGGATGTATAAGCGATATGACGAATAGTCAGGTTAAAATGTGTAAATGTAAACAAGTGAGTCGACGTTAGGTGGAACGGGTAGTAGTGTCGGATTTTGTCGGTAGCGTTATATGCGCTATTGATTGAATAGACGTTGAGCGTCGCCGTCGACTATGGACGCTTCAATAAACTAGAACCCAACTTACCTGCGTATAAATACAATACGAATAATAATGTTGTTTTACTAATCGTGTGGCATTAGGTACAAAATAAATGTACCAATCTTGTGTGTGTCAAGTTATTCATCATTGTTAAGTGTTTGTTTATACACTGTTGTCTACAACAATGGGTTCAATCGTTTTGAAGTCTTTGTCTATATTGTTGGGTGTGTTTTTTGTATTTGTCGGAACTATGAAACTGTCCAGCCACATATCGAAAGATCTCCACAAAGATTTGGTACGTTTAAATTAAAATTAAAAAAAAGTTAAAAAATTACGAATGTTGCGAATTCTTTATGTTTATTTTTTCTTTCCCTGGGTGCTGATTATTTTTCGCAACTACATGTTTGTTACACAATATCTCTGCGATTATTTTCGTTTTTTGGCGAATTGCCGGCAAGAGCTAGGACAATATTTCCATTACTATTTATGTTATAATTATTACAAAATAAAATATTTGCATATATATATATATATTTTTGTAACACGTGTACGTTTCATTTATAAATATTGAGGGACTGTGTTAATCAATATATTTGCCACAGGGGTGGATTTAATTAAATTTAGTCTTACGTGACCAATATTATCGAAGTAATATTGTTTAGGACATATTTTTACTTTCTTCTACAAAATTTCAACGGAAATACACGTTTAGACCCTCCCTGAATCGAATGTAACTATTTTCGGAATGTCTGTCTGTCTGAACGCTCTAGAGCGAACGTAAAATTGTGAAACTTCAAACATAAGACTTGTATATGGTCTAGATGTGCACCTTGTACTTTTAAAAAGAATATTCAAACCGGAAGTGTATACATTTTTTTGTACTTTCCGCAATATCACTAGAACGGCTGCACTTATAGCAAAAATAGTTATGTACATAATTAAAGATATTAATATTTCGCACAACTTTTGTTTGAAAAAGTTCTTTAAAAAATGTACCAGTTACGAGAAAACTGCTACAGAAAATCTTAAATGCCATGTTTGTATAGGGATTATACTTAATAAATCATATGAACCTGACAACATTTTAACAGGGAAACAACAGGGAATAACAATTATTGCAGAAATTACATACTTTAATGAACATAATATAATAACCGTTATGTGTCTGTGCTGATTGTATTGACATGCGTGATTTTGGTCTTGTTCTAGAAACACTTTAGTACTTTGTTTCATTAGGATTCAACTGTTTATAATTAAATGTATGTCTTACTACAAAAACAATCTAAGCTTCAATTTAACACTTGTAACACGAAAACATTTCAAACAAAAATAAATATACGAATATAATTTTAGTAATACTCATGAACGAAACAATTAGTCGTTTTATTCTGGTTTAAATTTTGTTTTGTATGCAATAAAAGTAGCTAATATTACTTTTTATTCTGGTTTAAATTTTGTTTTGTATGCAATAAAAGTAGCTAATATTACTTATGTATGTATTATGTCAGTGTTAATGTAATTGTAAATAAACAGTCTTTTGTAAATTCCGTTACGATGGGGAATTTATATGCGCATAAGAATGAACACATTAATTTTCAAACTTGAAATAATGTATCTGACTATTTTCGGACGTGTGTGTGTGTGTGTAAGTCTCTCTGGGTGGCTTAACCGGAAGTAATAGTTAACTCTTGCTGCACTTTTGAATATCTCGGAAACGGCATGAGTTAGAATAAAATTGATTCTTATACAAGTTGAAGATATTAAATTTTCTAGTAACTTTTGTTTATGGGGGCATTCACCTTTTGAGCACAAAAAAAAAAGCTGTTTTTTAACATTTTTTTTCTCAGGGTACGTTTGCGATATTCGCATGCAGTTTTTTGTATCGTATTTATTCAACTTTTCTCTTTCATAAGGTATTTTTTAAAGTCGGGTACGTTCAGCCCCGGCGAAGATGTCCAGGTCCAAAGTGGGCAGCTCAATTTAGGCGCGCGGTAGCATAACTCAGGTCCCAGTTGTTTGAAAAAAAATAAGAAATAAGGGTTTTAAAGTATATTAAATTGTCTAGGAATTGATTCTTGGGTGGTCCATTTGGACCATAATTAGCAAAATGGCGACCATCGTACGAAAAAAGTTATGTTTTGCCACTTTTTTTCTCCTTTGGCGGGCCTTAAAAAATATTAACAACTGTCGGATACATTTCGTCGTCGAGGATCGAGGAGGAGAATTTTATTACCTTTAAGATGCATTTATCGAGAGTTAAATCGGTTAATTTGTTGTCGAGATATTCTACCGCGCGACTTAAGAAATATGGTTTCGAGAAAAACGCGTTTAAAGTTTCACCTTCAGACTGACGCGCGCGAAAACGCCGTGCTTGAGCAAAAACATTGTTTTGTTTAAATCGCAATTTCACATATTTCCAACTCGAATTTCAAAAAACGGTTTCAGAGACTTATAGTCAACACTTCAAAGTGTCCTATTCTGCAAAAAAAAATCGATTTTTTGAATCCGCAAAAGGTGAATGCCACCTTAAAAAATGTACAATTTACTGAAAATTCATCTTTGAAAATGGCATTTTTCTGTTACTACAAATTAAAATTGTTCCACAGTAATTCAGCATGAATTAAAATCAAAATGAAGTTTACTTGTTATTAAATAGAGAGTGGAAGTATAAGAAAATCGAGTGAAGAATAGACGGAAACAATGTAAATAGAGATTATAACCTCATAATAAATCTAGAAACGTTCATTATGTATTAAATTCTAAAATAAATAGTAATATGTAATATCTTTAATGCACATTATATAAATATTTGCAAGAAAATTAAATATTACATTTAAGAAATATATTTCGAGGACATCTGCTAATACGAAAAGTATTTTGCCAAATATTTGCTTTGCCAAAATCAGTAAATGGGAATTCTTATATATTTAAATATCTGAGCTGTTTTAACAAATACATTTATTTATAAAACCAATCAGCCACACAAAAATTTGACTATTTTCAACAATTACGTATGAAATAATATGCATTTTAAATAGGTTTTGCATTCATACGTAAATCAGTACCGAATTTCTATTTATGTTTTATAAAGACATTAATCTTTGAATTACCCATTATTTTATATAAATAAAACAATGTTTCTTCAGGAAAAAAGAGATGCACTATTATTATTTATGTATTACACATGTTTCACTATATAACAATATAAAACAGATAAGGTTTTGCTTAAATTTATAACAAATTAAGTTTAATTTTGTCTAAGCAATTATGTAAAGTAGACTTGGTTAACAACAGTTTTATTTAAATCACACCTGTTTTATGTGATTTGTTAGCTTAATATAAATTTTTATTAACTATAAGTTCTTATTTTATTTTTATATATGTCTGATTTTGTATAAATAATATCTTGTTGTAAATTGACATGATTATCAACAGAAAATTCATGAAATCAAAAATAAAATTGTCTATTTCTATATAAATAAGTCAAGGTCGCATGCGAAGAAATAGAGGAAGACTTGAATAGACGCAACAGGAAATTATGCTAGGCACTTAAAACTCTCCATTTCTATAAATAACCTAACACTTATTTCATATATGGAATAATTTTATATATTCACCTTTACTTCGAGTTCATATATACCATATGACGCCCTTACATATTTTTAGCTCACAGTACATAAGTGCTCGATCGTGTTCTTGTAACATTCTGAATATATCAGCATTTGTTTGAAAAATAAAAACCGGTGGGCCTTTCAGTCGACTTTTTACTTTCTTCTACGAAGTAATAAGTAAGTATTGTAATCATGAAAAATTTCGAACTCGAGATTTCAACGGATATACATCTGTGAAATCACGAAATGACGTCTGTCCGACTCTGTGTGTGTGTGTGTGTGTGTATGTGAACGTTCTAGAGCCAAAACTGTTGAACGAAAAATTATGAAACTTCAAACTTAAGACTTGTATATGCACTAGATGTGCACCACCTATTTTTGAAAAGAATATTCAAACCAAAAATGTATGTTTACTCTGTACATTTTTTGTTCTATCTCGCATATCACTAGAACGGCTATACTTACGGCAAATATAGTTATGTTCATAATGAAAGATATTAATATTTCGCACAACTTTTGTTTGAAACATTTCTTCAAAAAAATTTACCAGTTGCAAGAAAAATGCTACGAAACATAATAAATATGTTGTTTACGTTGCCATGGATTCGCATGTAGCTTATAAAATCGGATCATCTGCTATTTTCTCAGGAAAACAAAAGACTATTAGATAAATGACATTTCAGAATATTTCTGTAGAGTATTGGTTAGTTTGACTGCTTGTTTTGGTTATATATATATATATATATATATATATATACATATATATATATATATATATATATATATATATATATATATATATATATATATATATATATATATCTAGTAAAAACTGCGTAAAAGAAAGTCGAGTGCAGGCCACTCCGGATTTTAAATAATATATGTACTCAAATGTATGTATATATTTATTTATATATTGCTTTATTGTGTTACTAAGATGTAAAGTAAACAGGGAAATACTGATTTTCCACTAAATGGTCCATATTTAAAAATAAAAACATTTTTTTACAAATTTGCTAAAAATTCGAATATCTATAATTTTTATAAGATTTTTTTCCCTCTAAATCATGCCATTTTAAAGATATGAAAAAAGTAGCTAGAGTAAACTTCCGGTTGATATATTGCTTTCAAAAATCGATGGTTCTCTTCCGGATCCTATATATATATCTTAGGTTTAAGGTTTTATAATTTTCCTATCTGTAGTTTTTACTGTAGAGTGATACAGATGAATACACAGAAACACAGACATATAAACCGACAAACGGGCAGGCAGACAGACAAGCACACACATAGTATCGATTCAGGTATGGACAAAACGTGTATTTCCGTTGAATTCGAATTTATTCGCGATTACAACGCTTCCTTATACATATTTGAATAAGATAGTAAAGATTCGTTTTACGTCTTTATAACTCCGAAAACGTTTATTATTTATATATTCGTAAAACCGATTTGTGACATCATCGAATACTAATTTTTACGATTGCATTCGTGCAAATTTACGAGGAATATAAAATAAATAATAATAATAAAATATAGATATAATCTCTAAAAAAAATAGTGGTTATAAAAATAATTTGTTAATAAAATAAATAAGTATTGTTGAAAGGGGATTTATTTTCTGCTAATATTATTTATATGCTGCAATGCAAGCTGGAAGCATTGGTGTTTGTATGAATGCTTGCTATGGGAGAAAAACTGTGCTTATATTAAATTGAATATATATGTATTAGATATGCGTTTATTAATATAATGTTGATTATATTTCAGAGAAAAGAATATGTGAAATATGCGAAAGTATTTCCGTTGTCTGATATACTCGACTTCAAAGTGCCGAGCAAATGGTACAGGCGATCAGTTGGAGCATTGGAGATAGCCTGCGGTTTAGCAATGGCATTTATACCAAACCGTAAGTGGTGCATCTTTATTTCAAATATTACTATAATCAATATACATTCCGCTATTCAAATCTACATAACCATTATCAAATATACATAAAGTAAAACATCTTAAGTGCCGTTCACTCGACTTTCTTAGTTATCATTATATATGTAATATAACCTTATTGTGCAATAAATTCATTCTACCATTGCAATGGAACAATATAAATATGACTGTTAATAGAATATTATTCGAAAAAACTATTAAACAAAAGAAATTTTTACTATAACTTTTATAAGATTTGTTTCCTTTAAATCGTGTGCTTTTCGAGGAAAAATTTCAGGAATAAACAAGCCCTTCCGGTTCCCTTTCTAAAATAGAAAGTTTCCTTTCCCGGAATATTTCAAAACACTTAATTCTTTTGTTCAACGGTACACCGTTCATATGAACACACACAGACACATACATATATATACAGACACACACATGGCGTCATTGTGATAAATGTTAAAATGGATTCAGGTGCCCTCAAAACGGATATTTTCATTTAAATTTCGTTGTCGATATTATTTGTGATCACGTTATTGTGATCACAAATAAAAATTGTATTTATTTAAACATTACGTATAAGAAAGTAAAAATTTCATTTTAAATTTGTGAAAATCTAGTTGATGTATTCAAATACAAATCTGCCCATTTGGTTTTGTTTTAATTGTTTATAAAATAACTAAATACTCCTTGAGACCTGAGGCAAAAAACCGGAAATATATATTTCCTAAAAAACTTATAAAGATACAAACTTTTCCTTCTCAGGAAATTGGTAACTGAACTATTGTTTATTTAAAAAATAAATCCTTTTTAACAATATTGTTTATATAAGAGGACTATTGGAGTCGTACGTCACGAAAAAGTTAAACATTGTGAATACAATAATTAATAACTTTCATATTATTTCGCTTAAGAGGAATCCCCATGGTTGTCCGTCATTACAGGTCGGTGTAAAGGGGGAAACGCACGAATATCGTAGCGCCATAAGAGCCAATGCCATTTACTACTTGAAGCGTACTAGTTGAAGCGTTCCTTTGACCCTTAAAATACTTGCTAATACATTTTTTTGAATACATTTTTTAGAATATTCCGGTAGAAAAATAGTCAATGTACACTTGTCTAGTTTTGAATTTTTAAATTTGTCATCTCAATAAAAACTATAGACATTTGAAAATAGGGTAAATATAGAACAATATAAATAAAAATCTAAGCAAAATATTGAAAATCGAAAACTAGAGAAGCCTAGAGCGAAGTATTGGCTATCTGAAAAATACAAATTTTATTCATTTTAATGTTATAATAAAGGAGTTTTAAGGTTTCGACGAAACCTTGTTTAGCTATGTTTGCAGCGGCTATGGAGATTCCTCTTAACACTATTGCCAAATGGAACCCTAAATCGAGGTTCTAGAGTAAATAATAACGCTAACGCGTTTGGGACGTATCTCCAAGTAATCTGGGACTCAATGCTACAGGACAATGAGCACAATAAATAGGCGCTAATGATAAAAATAATATTATTTTGCTATTCCATGTCATTAGTTCATTGATTTTTGATGTAATTATTTCTCTCGAACATATCCTTAAAATACATTGTTATTTTGTTTCAGATAAAATTAAAAATGGCGCAAACGTTGGCCTACTTCTTCTCACACTCATGGCGGTCTATTCGCATTACATGGTCAATGACAAGTTGGAGCGGACAGCGCCGGCACTGGTGTTCCTATTTATGTTGAGCGGCAGGCTCGTTGTGTACTGGCAACTGAGTCGAAAAGAATTCGAACAACCAGCCGAACCACAAACAAATGGCTTCAAACAGGAGTAGATTTAACACAATCACACCGATATTTCCGAACGCTTCAAACGACATAACGAAAGTGAAATATTTTTAATTTTTATTTCAAAAAAAAAACAAAACAAAAAGAGAATTAATGATCGAATTACCTCCGACACAGAGAATGGTTTGCTTTATGTATTTAAATGCAAATACCTTTTTACAGGACTTGAGGTATTTTATACAGAATCTAGCAGGGTGTTTTCAAAAATTGTACATTTTTAATATGTGTTATAATGCAATTTATATTAATGGTAGGCCAAATCATATGCATATTCATAATATAATTAGGAAATTTTATTATTTATTTACACACTGGAGAAATTAAGTTATGCATCAACGGTATGATGGCACCCTTATTAGTGCGTCGGTTATACGACGTTTGTGACCTTAAATTAAGTCAAAGCTATATTAAAAATGAATTACGCATACAAAATTAATGTTCCCGTTTGCGTAAATCAAAATGAAAGTTCAACATCCATTAATACCTTTAAAACGTCTTATAACCACGTCGCAAATGTTCTTCAAAGCTCATTTTTAATGAACAATTCACGCATACTCAACTCTGCGCATGCACAAATCAAATAGTATTAACAGTCATTTAAACTAAGCTTTAAAATATCGTGTAGCTAAGGCAATGTCTACATGATGTTCAACGCTCATTTTAAATGAACCATTTCGATTTGCGCATGCACATTTATGTCGAGCACGCGTTAAACCTCCATTAAAATGGAGCTTTACTACGCCAACAAAGATTTCTATCCAAAAGATTCTACTTGTGGAGCAATTTTAGTTCTAATAATAAATATTATGATGTTAAAAATGCCAAAATATTCAATTATTTAACATCTTGTTGAATTTTTGACAAAAAAATAACAAAAAAATTATATATAAATGCTTTGTGTAAGGATTTTTAGATTATTATGTGTTTTTATTACGAAATGGATATTTTATTTATTAAATATCCATTATTTGAATAGTGTTTTAGACGATTAGTAGTTCACTTTAATTAAAGACATCTTGTTGGACTCCTGCACACTGCACCCATATGCTTTCGTTGTTCATTTACTGATTTATGCATCGTAAATGTCAATTCGAGCAGTCATTTACGTCATTGTGTTTACGGTAAATGAACAACGTGTTTAAACATCTCTATACATAATATTAGGTAAGTATTTACATTTAAAAATGCAGCCATTTTCTTATTTGGTGAGTTACTAAAATATAGTCACACTATTAAGACTAGGAATGTGGCTGGAAACTTATGTACATCGTACAAGTATATATAAGTTATGCTTTATAAAGTAAGGTACACAATATACTAAGATTTACTACTATCAAATTAGGATTAAGTTTCTGCAATAAATAGTTTGACGAATTTTAATAAAATAAGGTGTCAACATATCTGTATAAATATGTATGATTTTTATACGATTTAGTGCCATGCTATCAAACCAGAATGCATCAGAGTATGATAGGCATAGTATTGAATTTATATTAATAATCGTACATAACGCATAGAAGAATAATAACAACATAACTGAATTTCTCCTACTTATCAAACATTTGTTTTATATTTATTGTTATACAAAAAATCATGCAATAACTATTGTGTATAATTATATTTTAAATTCGCGATTGAAACTTGGTGATATAAAACCGCAACGCTGTCAATATGCATGACTATAAGATCTAAAATTGTTGAATGGAAGGCGAAACCGTGAAACTTTTCTAACTGTTGACTGCTTTGCGTGTAAACAAAATATGAGTTTGAATCGCGAACATTTATCCATTATAATTGTTTGTTGTTTAGTTTATATATTATCGCACTGCCATTGTGTACACTATAGAAATTTTGAATACAAATGAGTGAACACATTTGTCTAAATTTGAAATGTTGTGTTTGTGTGTATATATTGGTTTTAACTGTTTTTCATGGGTAATAAAGTTGGATAATATGTAAAACTGTTCAAAATTGTTGTATTTATTCACATTCCTCTTTTAAACCTGCAGTGAACGCAGTGTACACTTTTTAACCAAAACTAATTGTTTCCTTACTAATAATAAATCAATTGTACAGAATAAAATATTATGTTTCTTTTTTGTCGCTGAATCAGGGATGCTATAAATACCTATGCTATTTCTAAACATGTATTTGTTAAATTTGCGAGTGGGCAATTGATTCCGTTAGCAATCCCAATTTACATACCACTAAAACAATTTTTATCGATGCTCTATACCGACTTTTTATTTCATAGATTCATTATTAATGTGATTCGTTAACAACATGATCATTCGAAACGGATTTCATGTCCCGTAACCGTAAAGTTGATTGCACAACGATTATGGGGCATCGGAATCGAACATGGCTCTTAAGCCAAAACTGTTATAGGTAAAATTATGACACCTAAAACTTAGGTTAGGTTAGGTTAGGGGGTTTTGGGAACAATGTCTTAACCAGAATATCTCGGAAATGGCATGTGTTAGACAAAAAGTGATTCTTTCAAAAGTTGATGATATTTAAATTTCTAGCAACTTTTGCGTGAAAGTTTTTTTAAAAAATGTACCATTTACTGAATAATCGACTTTGAAAATAGCCAATACGGGTGAAATTAAAACAAAATTTAATATATTTTTTATATTATATAGATAATAAACGTATAAGAAAGACGTGTGACGTCCACTTTAGTTTTTTTTTATGTGTAGTAAGCCTTTTGAAATGCCACTCGATATAAATACATATCTAGAAAATTGACATGAGCTACTTAGGTACCAATCTAGTATAATAGTGATATTTCTATAGTCATCATTCATCGTTGCGCGTGGGACATAAAAATGTGTTATAAATTAAACCGGGATTTAAATTAACTATCGCCGTACTCAGATCATAGCAATCTTGAATCTATAGGTATAAATATAGTGAATGCAAAAAGACAAATGTATAATATTATGAAAAACACTTTAATACGAAATATCTATAATAATAATAATATGCATCGTAATTCAGATAATATAATAACCGTTGTATGTACACTTTAACTTATTACAACCAGAATAAACACGAAAGAGCCATATTAAAATTGATTTATTGTTTACTTTTATATGAATACAAATAAAAAACAATTTTGTATTTTCTTTTACGTATCGATATTTAATGGAAATATTCCCGAATTGAAATTGACTATTTTCTCAATGACGTCTGTGCTTGTCGGTCTGTGTGTGTGTGTGTGTGTGTGTGTATATGAACGCTCTATAGTTTATACAGTTGAATATGAACATATGATGTTTTAAATTTAAGATTTTTAAATCTCAAGAAAGAAAACCTATTCTTGAAAAGGACAATTCGACCGGAAATGCGCGTTTACGTATGTTATACATTAAATATCTTGAAAGTGTTAGGTTATTTCTGCTATTTTTTTTAAATATCCCGGAAACGGCACGAGTTAGAGCAAAAATGATTCTAATAAAAGTTAAAGATATTAAAATGTCTAGCAACTTTTGTTTAAGACGTTTTTTCGAAAAATATACCATTTACTGAAAAATGGTCTCTGAAAATAGCATATAATATATAAACGTTTTCCTAGTTACATCTTGATATTTTGTCACAGCAATCATGAATGAATTACATCAAAATGAAGTTATATTTTGTTAAATAGAGGACGTATAAAAAAGTCAAGTGAAGGTCACTCCAGGGTTTTTAATAATAATAATTTAATAATTATCTGAAAATTAGTATAGATTAATAGTAAGAGGATGAATCAAGTAAACATTAGTTGCCTGGTTCAGGCTCTAGGTGCATGTTAATTATCCCAACATGAAAATTGATTAAAATTCGTTATTATTAAAAGGTTTCTGCTAGTTTAAATAAAAAAATTGTTTAAAAACTACATTACATAAATAATTTGTGGGATAAATTGAATTATGTTGATTATTTTGAGATAATTTACCGAAGTAAATTACTGTGTATTATTTGAAATATGCTATAAAATAAAATGTGGGTGCGATTTTGAATAAAGCTAAAGCAAAATTAAACGTGCAAGTAAGTCGAGTGTAGAATACTCCAGATAAATTATGAGTACTGCATGTGTTGGATATTTCAAGAGTAAATTGATCGATTATATAAGACGCAATCGACAGGTTGATGTATATACTATTGAATCCATCCTTTTTGTTTTATTGCAATTATATCACATTACTATCGCCAATTGCGATCTTAGCAGGTAGCGAACAAAACAATATCATATATGTTGTAATGAACATAACCAACAATTACAGACAGTCATTCCGAGAAGACAATATAATGATGTACAGCCTCGCATATATCGCTCTAGTACCATTCCATTCTTACTTTCTTATACGAATGTATTTCAGAAAGATCTGTAATCATAAAAAAATAACGAACTCGAACCTTAAACAGATATTCACATTTTGAATTGTAATTTGAAATTTATTAATTGTAGGTGATATGAGTTTGTGAATTATCGAAACAATTCTTAAGTTGAATTGTGAATTATAAATTCAATTCCACGAGTAATTGATTTTGCCCAGTTACATTTATATTTCCCTAGTTACAATACATATTGTATAACGGTATTCTGAGGATAAATTTCAAACAAAATAAAGCAATATTATATTAAATAAATAATGGAAGTATAGGAAAGTCGAGTGCAGCCCACTCCACATGTATCGGTAACATGCAGTACCATTTACTTCAAGCTGTCTAGTGCAACTTCTATCTAGCCTTCATTAGTGCAACTTCCTGCTTCAAGGAATGGCGTAAGATATTGTCATTTATGCAGAACTTTTATTTCTCAACTATTTTAAAAGTGCTAAGTATACATTATAGTAATTATTTAAGTTATTACACGCCTACAGTACGACTAATTACAAGTTCTACTTTAAGTAATTATAAGAGTTATAATTATTGAGATAAAATTATAAAAATTATATTAATTAATTTAATAGAGATGGTTTTCTTGTAGTTAAGTAAATTTTTATTAATATAAATATAATTTTATATCGTAATTAAGACCGAACGACATTTCGAGCAATGGTGCACTATTATATTCTATTTCCCCTTGATACACCACAAAAACAAGCATAGGTACAACGCACCTATGCGTCCATGTCGCGTTATGATTATTATGGTTAATTATTTGAAAAAATATAAAGTCTTACAATTTTTACTTTGATACTTTTAATTATAATATTTAATAATTTCTTACGGCCATTGGGTTAACAATATGAAAAAATGTTGTAGACATAAAATTTTTTAAAATTTTTAGTAAAAATTTTTAGTGTTTTAATTATTTTTATAAGGGCAGTATTATGGGGGTTACAAATTTTGGGGCCCTATAACTCGGAAAGTATACGGGCGATTGGATTTAAACTGCGAGCAGATTCAAATGGGATGCCAAATAATATGTGTACCAAATTTTGTTCAAATCGCTTCGGTACCTTCAGAGGAGTAGAGACACATATTTTGTCTTGCGACCGGGTGACGACTAACATCCAAGGATATAAGTTATATATATATATATATATATATATATATATATATATATATATATATATATATATATATATATATATATACAAAACGGAAATTCATATTTACTCTATGCATTTTTGTCCTTTCTCCAATATCACTAGAACGGCTGCACTAATGGCAAAAATAGATATGTACACAAGGAATGATATTAATATTTCGTACAACTTTTGTTTGAAAAGTTTCTTCAATAAATGTATCAGTTACGAGAAAACAGCTACTGAAAATCTTAAATTTCTTATTTATGTATAGCCATAAACACGTATATATGAGGAATAAATATAATAAATCGTATGAACTTTGCCTGACAGGGAAACAAAATCGATTAAAAATATTGATATTTGCCATTTGACACCAATAGATCGACTGAGATCGTGTTTCCGAGCGTATTGGTTATTGAAAATAAATATTGAAATGTAGTACATATTAAATATTATATTTGAATATATTGATAAGATGAATATAAAAGAAAAAAATTATATTTTATATTGAAGAAACAGTATTTGGTACAATTTCAGAGTATTGGTTGGTTTGACTGTTTTTTTGGCATACATTTCTAGTGAAAACTACGTATAGGAAAGTCGAGAGCAGGCCCCTTCAAACCTGATATATATTGGACGTTCTGTGTTTGCGGCGTACTTCTGTAGGCAACACACGGTTTAGAAATTCTTCAATAACCACATGTTCACTCAATATACCTATTAAAAGTTGAAAACCTTTTAACAACAATAAATGAATAATTGAAATTTGACAACTATAATTTCGTGAAATAACAGTATTGCATTTTCGAATTAATAGGCACAATTTCATTTACAACGATCTACGAATGGATCTAAAAGGTGCAATTAGAGAAAATAACTGTTTTTGCCAAAAAAACAAAGATCAAATATCTGCATTTATGGCCATATTGTCCTTCAATCTAAACATTATATCTGTGACAATAAATGTCTTCATGCGATATATACAGTGTGACTTTCTATCACAATTTCATGTTTATTGCCATTACAAATGTCTTTTTTATGGATTTAAACAATAGAAACTTCGGTTGGACGTGAAAATTGTTTAAAAAGAAATTGTGTGAGTAAAGCAATTTCATTTTACGCACCTAATGGAGTAATAAAAAAAAATTCATTTTTATAACCTATACGAAAGAATTTTAAACATTACATATATCTTCTGATTAATTGATTAATGGATGAAACCTAATACATCTTTATAACCTGTTTTCTTTAATGAATAATTAAGCTGGAGTGGTCTTCACTCGATATTCTTGTCTTGTACTTGTAATAATGGTTTAAATATACCTTAAGAGGAATCTCTACCCAGTAGCGTGAAAACAAAAATCATCGTTCAGTTTTTGACGTTTTCTGATCCTAAATTAAATTATATTCATTCCAAAAAAATATATGTCGTTTAAGTATGATCTATTACGCAAGTGTACAGGCGGAATTTTTACAAAATTTATATATTTTACACATAAAAACAAATGAAACATTTTCCAATAAATTGATGATTTTCATAAGAGGTTTATTATGAATTGAAGAACGATATTCACAATTTACGGCTGTACAAACCTACATTAAACTTTTAACTTGCAATTATTTAAAAGAAATATCTACTAAAAATACATTTTATAGTCACATTTTGAAAAATGGTGCTAGCGTTTTCAAGCAAACTGTTTCGAATGTACTGCCTCTGGCAAAGCATTTCAATATCTGGCTTTTATGTATTTTATGAATTGTTATATTTGTGCTACAGAATTATGCTGATAGCGAAAAGCGAGCTGGATAAAGATTCCTCTTAAGATGGATAAGCAGCAGTATTTTGAAAGTATATATAATCGCGTCCGTTACATTGAAACTGTTCGGTATAAAAATATACCAATTATTTATCAACTTCACGGCTATAATTGCCTGGTCACGATTTGAACTTTTTTTAGAACATGCCCCCAACAAAATTCGTTTAATAGATCGTCAAATGTTAGTTTTTAAACATATTTTATTATTATATTTAATCATCACATGTGTAAGAACGCAATGTTTTTGCTGTTTTAATGATTTTTTGGATAAAATCTATTAATATAGATACGACACTAATCAATAATTGAAACTCTTTCTTGCACACTGAACCTGTAAAGGTGCCGGCACCAATACCTTTTGCTTTAGAATAGATGTTCTAATTTTTTTATTTATATAGAAAACATTTTTACAACTATTAACGTTTAAGGAAGAATACTAATTTATAATCACTGAATTTTGAAGAAATTAAATGTAAAAGATAATGCCATTGTTATTGACAAGCTAACCATAAATATATAGATTTCAATAAGAAATATATAAGATATAGAATTCGCAGAATAGCATATTATGTATAACAGCTTATAGATCTTAAAGAATTTCTTATAGAAGCTATAGATATTCTCTCAAAATTCCACTATAAATTTTAAAATTTTAATTGGTGTTTAAATTATTAAGCAATGCATTAATTTGAATTTTCTTATTTTATCGGTAAACCAAAACCATATTTTATTGCGTATTTAATTGTAATTACATTTGTGAGTACCAGAGCAAAGTAATCTTTGAGATTAGCTGTCAATATGCATTATAACGTATCCTGTACAATAAATCAAATTCTTGCAAATATGGTGGTACAGGTGACAGCTTTATCAATATGGATGTGCATTTATACTTTATTTAATAGCCATTTGTATCATTAATACATTGCTGAATTTATAATTCTATCTCCTTCTTAATGCTATAATGCAGTCATTATCGTGCTAGAAATTAATTCGCAATTTTTTTCTGTGCAGGGGTGGACTGGCTCTAAATAAATTTAAAATGACCGACCCACAATGTAACCATTTCAATACAACCACGTAAAAAGCAGGGTTGGCATGTTTATAATATTTTGTTTAAAACACCTGGTTTTAAACATGTTTTAAACAGCGACTATGTTTAAAACGTTTTAGTTTTAAACAAGTGTTTAAATTAGAGTTTCACAAATTATAAAATAATAATTATAACATTAAAATATTTACGCCCAACAAACTACACACAGATTTGTTCGTAATTCCTAATTACTTAAGGTCAAACATCAAGCCCAAAAAACATTAGGCCGATTTATTTTGATAAAAGAGAAAAACCAGTCAATGCATAGTTGGACAGAAAATGCCTGGTTAAAAAATGATTTTTTTGTAATTAACAGTTTTCGAAATAATAACTATTGAAATGTCCTATTTTGGAAGTTTTTAATTTAATTTTTTTTCGAAACTGTAGGTTATAAATAAATTAGTATTTTTACCAGGCATTATTTAAGCAATTTCATATCGACTAATATATTTTTATTTAATAAAAAATAAATCGCTTCAATTTTTCATTATCGAGTTTAATTTCATGATAGGTTTTGAGCAGTTATATTTAATTAAGAAATATGACTGGCCAAAAGTGTAACAATGTGTCTGTAATACCTTTTTATTCAATAAACAGTAATTATTCGACGGAATTGATTGTAGCGTAAAAATCAACTGATTTGATGGTTGAAAACATATTTTCACCTCTTCCAATGATTAGTCCGCCCCTGTTTTTGAATGATGCCATTATTTATATAATTATATATCTATTAAAATAGATACTAATCTTAATATTAGTTTTCTCAGCTCACAGGAAATCTTTAATTTGCATACAACTATAAATAAAAGCAACACGCCATTTGTGTAAAGGTTAAGATCGCAATTCTTTTGCCACATTCTATATTAAAATGTAGGTAACAATTAAATACGTAAGAAATTCATACTGAAAAGGTATTCTCAGCATATAATACTTGCTATGTATCCCATCAAATTATTTGCGAGTAGTTAAGAGGAATCCCCATGGTTGCTCGTCCTTACAGGTCGGTGTAAAGGGGGAAGCGCACGAATATCGTAGCGCCATAAGAGCCAATGCTATTTACTACTTGATGCGTTCTAGTTGGAGCGTTCGTTTGACCCTTAAAATACTTGCTAGTGAATTTTTCTTAATAAAACTTTTAGAATATTCCGGTAGAAAAATAGTCAATGTATGCTTGTCTAGTTTTGAATTTTTAAATTTGTCATCTCAATAAAAACTATGGACATTTGGAAATAGGGTAAATATAGAACAATATAAAAAATAATCTAAGCAAAATATTGAAAATCGAAAACTAGAGAGGCATAGAGCGAAGTTTTGGCTATCTGAAAAATAAAAATATCATTAATTTTAATGTTGTAATAAAGCAGTTTTAAGGGTTCGACGAAACCTTGTTTTGCTATGTTTTGCTATGTTTGCAGCGGGTATGGGGATTCCTCTTAACACTAATTTTATAGGTTTTTATTGGGAGGAGTTAGTATAATAATGTAACAAATAAATATATTTTGTTTTTCTGGGTAAGCAGTAAGCACTGGCGCAGTGAATACTTTCTTATGTTATTATTAATAGAAAATTTGTAGCTTTCGCTCAATATGCTTAGAATTTCTTTTAAAGAGTACCACTTCAAAGAACCAATTTGAAGTATGCACTTTAAAAGAATAATCGCTTCTTAACATTTCAAAGTGTTTGAACATAACTGTATTTTTGAAAATATATCACGGGCCCCAAATTTGAATGATTAGCCGGTTGAAGAACACTTGACAAAAATAACAAATTCCAAAGTACTTTATGATTAGCATTTGTTATTGAACTCAAGCATATGCATACATCAGCAATAACCATTTCTGTATGGGTTGAGCATATAGTTTGAAGAACTCCCGCAACGCGTCGATTGTGATGTTGAGTAACCATTATTCAAGTGACAAATATCAACAAGACAACAATACGGAGCAATTCAGCAACTGATTGAATCAGTGAATCAAAATATTACTAAATAATACCTTTTATTATCATAATATTTATGTATTTACTATTCTTATGGTTTCTTATGGATAACCAAACATCAAAGATGGTTTTAACCTACATTTCTATGAATTCTAAATATTCTCAAAAGTATTGGTTATAAAACAGAAGGAGTGGCCTGCACACGACTTTCCTATACGTAGTTCTCACTAGATACAAACTCCACAGTAATACCCTCACTAATACATTCAAATATTATATTTAATATGTACCGAAGAAGCTAAAACATTCGGTCGTGTATCTGTAGCATTCTCGTATCAAAAAAATTCCTTAACAAAAACTGTTTATCTCGTTGCCCTGAATCCAAAAATATATATAACTTATATACTTGGATGTTAGTCGTCACTTGCTCGTAAGACTAAATCTCTGAAGGTACCGGAGCGATTCACACCAAACTTGCTACACATACTATTTAGCATCTCATTTGAATCTTCTCGTAGTTTAAATCCAATCGCCTGTATATTTCCCGAGTTATAGGGCCCCAAAATTTGGAGCTCCCCTTAATACAGCCCTTAGAAAAATAATTAAGACATTTAAAAATTTTACTAATAATTCTAAGATTTTTTTTTATACCTACAAGATTTTTTCATATTGTTAACTCAAAGGCCGTAAAAAATATTAATATTATAATTTTTAATTTCAAAATATGAACTGAAAATGTATTTTTATCAAAGTAATCTACAAATATTTGGAAGACTTTTTATATCTATAACATTTTTTTCAAATTGTTAACCAAAAGGCCATAATTATTAAAAACCGCTGTTCGCTTCGCATAAATTACTCATAAGGCGAGCTGTACGCATAGGTGCGTTGTACTTAAGCATGTTTAACAATTATTAATGTTGATAGCTTGAAACCTTTTTGAGGGCTTGCATACTTTATAGGGGCATGAAGCTTTTGATTAATTCATAAAATCAATTCAATATTTGCAAATGAATTTAATTCCAACGCATTAAGTCTTCATTATATAAAGGACTTCAATTTCATTTATTTAAAAATCCCTAAATGAATTAAAGCTCTATTATATTCCTTTCGATTTGAATTCCAGCCCAGTTCTGATTACAACTACCGAAATTTGAGCTAGAAGCATAGGTGCTTACACTATTGTTTGTTATGGCAATTTGTTTTAAATTTTATTTCTTGTTATAGCAGGTTTTTAACAAAATTCTCAACAATGTGATATTCCTGAGATGTTACAGTTGTTGATACATCGCAGAGGTGTAATTTAAATCAAAATGTTAATTGGATAAATTTGGCAATTTTAGAGCTAATAATTATGAAATATAAACTAAATAAGTGACAACAATTTGACATAGATATTAAGTTTTGAACATTTTCAAACAACAAATTAGAATTCGAAATGGACGAAACACTCATGTACGTGCGTAATATTATTTATTTTCGGTTGAACTTTAAACAAAGAGGCCAATTTCCAAGAGTGGCTAATTTCTATTCATAGTTTTGTTTGCTAACAGCAATATAGCCGTTATATTACATTACAAATCAGAAAGTTAAAGAGGCGAGTTTGACCAAATAAATAGGCATTAGCTTGTCGTTGAAGTACTGCCAAAACCGGACTTTGTCTATTTGAAGTTGCGCGAAGACACAAATTCACGGTTCTGTTCGTGGTCCTCTTGTTGAATTAGAAAATATTTCGAGTATAAACAAACAGTTTCACTGATACGTGTATATTGCTTATACAAATTAAGATATTAACAAATCTTTGCATACGAATATACTTTACGAATAGTACGTATTATTTGTTTTAAGGTGATAACGCCTGCGCGTGTGTGTGTCTGTTTGTGTGACTGTGTGTGTGCACGCTCTAGAACCAAGACTGTAGAACCTAAAATTGTGTAACTTATAAACTTAAGACTTGTATATGGTCTAGATATGCACCTTCTATTTTTGTTAAGAATATTCAAATAGGAAGTGTACTCTATGAATTTTTGTCCTTTCTCCAATATCAGTAGAACGGCTGCACTTATGGCAAAAATAGTTATGTTCATAATGAAAGATATGAATATTACGCACAACTTTTGTTTGAAAATTTTTATCAAAAAATGTACCAGTTACGAGATAACTGTTATGGAAAATCTGAAATATTCTTATTTATGTTTTGCATTGTATGGTGATTATATTTAATAAACACATTCCAGTTTTTGTAGCTCGTCGTACGAAGTACCGAAAAAGAAGCATTCGGTCGTGTGCCTGTAGCATTCTCGGATCAAAAAATGTCACTAACAAAAAGTGTTTGTCTCGTCCGTCGCCCTGAATCCAACTTGGATGTTAGTCGTCGCTCGTAAGACCAAATTTGTGCCCTCTACTCCTCTTAAGGTACCAAAGCGATTCACACCAAATTTGGTACACATATTATTTGGTATCCCATTTGAATTAGCTCGCAGTTTAAATCCAATCGCCTGTATACTTTCCGAGTTATAGGGCCCCAAAATTTCAGCCCCCCTTAATACTGCCCTGATAAAAATAATTAAAACACTCAAAAATTTTACTAAAAATTCTAAAATATTTTATGACTGCAAGATTTTTTCATGTTGTTAACCCAAAGCCCGAAAAAAATTTATTAAATATTATAATTTTGAATTTTAAAATATGCACTACAATTTTCTTTTTATTAATATAATCTACCAAAAATTGTAAGACTTTTTGTATTTATAACATTCTTTCAAATTGTTAACCAAAAGGCCATAATAATTAAAAACCACTGCTCGCAACGCATATACCTAAAGGCGAGCTCTACGCATTGGTGCGTTTAACGCGTACCAAATCTTGATTAATCATCATTATGGCAATTTGTAATTATGATTAGAAATTACAAATAATGCATTTACAGCAACAAAAGCATTGATTATTAATTTTCTTTGAACGCTATGATTATTTTTCGTAGAATCATTTGGATTATTAATTGTAATGTCTAATTGGCTCGATTTATTTGAACTTTTCGTGTTACAATATTTCCATATGTGTATTATATAAATTTAAATATATATATATATATATATATATATATATATATATATATATATATATATATATATATATATATATATATATGTGTATTATATAAATTTAAATATATATATATATATATATATATATATATATATATATATATATATATATATATATTATATAGTATGGGGCAGCGTCTAGGCTTATGATATCTTAATTAGTAAATTTTAACGAATGTGCTAATTTAGGAATCTAGTTCAACTATCTATCTTAAATTCGTAAGATGTAACTAGAGAAATCTTTACATCATATGAATTCGATCAGAATACAAGAAGTGGTTCAAGTTCGTTTAAGATCAGCATTGGATATGCAAATTGGTATCCTGCCGTGTCAAGTCGAGTCAAGTCGACTTCACTTTTATCTTGTCGGCAATGTAAACATATCACGTACGCCTAATTAGATTACCGCACACTGTATTTAGTATTTTGTGAATCGCGTGCGAAATTGGAAGACACTGCATACCTTATAATTGCACTTACATTTATAATATATTTATAAATTAAAATACCCTGTCTGAGCCGTCTTATACTGATAGACACATAAGGGCTTTAGAGAAGGTTTCGCTGGGTAAAATGAGCACAGATTTGGTTAAAACTCAATTTGTTATATAGTCATTATTAACAGCGAACCAATCAGTAATTTAAATTTGACATTACAATTAATAATCTAGTTTATTTTACGACAAATAATACAGCAACAAAATATATAATTAACTTTGTTGTTATAAATGCTAGCATTGTTTAATCATTCTAAATTACTAATTGGTTCGCTGTGAATGGACCTTAAAGTCGTGTTCACAGCGAAAGAATTAGTAATAATGGTGGAATTCTGAGCTAATCTGTAAGTCTATAAGGATATTCTATAAATATGTAACCGCTTATAGTTTGAAAATGATAATATTTTGCAGAAAATTTTGTAGATTAATCAGACAATGCTGTTCAGTTTAATAAATAGTCATTAATAAAATTATTTCTTAAATTCATAAATTCATAACGTTGTCAATAATTTATAGAATTCTCTATAGCCTTATAGATTGACTTTGTCATAATACAAACTAGATTACTATTTGTAATTTTCTAAACTTAATTACTAATTGTTTCGCTGTGAACACGCCTTAATTCTTATAATTCTACCCGAATGCATGTTAAATTTTCAATATGGATTTAATTTCGCATCGTATATATATTTCTTATAAGGCGAGCTGAAAGCATAGGTGCCTGTACCTAAGTATGTTACTGTATAACATCAATTCTTGATACATTCTTGACTTGAAGCACACGTTATGAGTCAACTATATATTTAAAAAAAAAACTTGTTTCTTTATTTTACATATTTTTTATGTATTATTAACTGGTATAGGAATGACATTATTATAAAATCATAAAGTCATAAAATGTTCATGTTTAATTAATTTTTATGTAGATTATTTCTGTGAAGTAAGAAAGTACATTATTAATATGATTTGAAAAATAAACAAGTATTGATACATACATCAATTCCTTTAACTCGTTGTATAACAATTGCATTGTAAATGGGAACTACGCACTACACTGGCCACTACGTGCCCCGCTAACTTATGGTGGAATTCTGAGCTAATCTGTAGATCTATAAGGTAATTCTATAAATATTTAAACGTTTATAATTTCAAAATGTTTTGCAGCAAAATTTGTTGATAAATCGGATAATGTTATTCAATTTGTTAAGTAAATTCAATAATATAATGATTTATCAAATTAATGAACGTCATTATTAAGTCAGTATTAAGGGGGGCTCTAAATTTTGGTGCGCTACAACTCGGGAAGTATACGGGCGATTGGATTTAAACTGCGAACAGATTCAAATGGGATGTCAAATAATATGTGTACCAAATTTGGTGTGAATCGCTCCGGAGTAGAGGGAATAAATTTGGTCTTACGAGCGAGCGACGACTAACATCCCAGTATATAAGTTACATATATATATATATATATATATATATATATATATATATATATATATATATATATATATATATATATATATATATATTGTATATATATATATATATATATATATATATATATATATATATATATATATATATATATATATATATATATATATATATATTTGGATTCAGGGCGACGAGACAAACACTTTTTATTAAAGAAATTTTTTTATTCGAGAATGCTACAGACACACGACCAATTGCTTTAGCTCTTCTGTACTTCCGACGGCGACCTAATAAAAATAATTTGTTTGAATAAGGAGTAATAGGTACCTATAATATACATTAATACATGAGCAATTGTTTTCTTTTTCAAATAATTTTATCAGTGATTAGTGATTACCATTACGATAAATGCAATAATAAATAGTGTGCAAATTTGAATTTTATGAACAGAATCTGTAATTACGATATTAAATGAATCTAGAATTTATCGAAATTGACAACTTATGAAGTGCTAACCAGATATTAACTATTAAATAGTAATTATTGGTATATTAGATAGACATCCGGAACGCATAAACCAAAATGAATGACTTTAGCGATTAGAAGCAATATAATTGCAAATGATACTTGTCTGATATTTTACATCTTATCTCTAGTACATATCTTACACAGCTTTACACAATTTTACATAATTTTATTAAGCTGGTTGTAGATATCAATTATCATAAACATCCATTTTTCAACCGTCAACAACAAGCGTGTTGGTCAATTATGAAATAATTATTAGTTAATAATATATTTAAAATATATTGCTGTTTATACGTGCAGGAAAGATTTATATATTCTGAAGCACAATAAAAAGTGTTTTGTGGACTTTTTGTTCTCTTATACTAAAGTATATAAGGAAGTATTGTAATCACGAACAATTTATTCCTGTGCCTGGATCTCGTCATGTAGAATTTTACCAAATTCTCAACATTTTTGGCATTCTACAAATGTTACTGTGAGCGAATTTAAAACAAGTACGTGTTAAATAACAGGTTTATATAACCAAGAACATTTTTTTTTATGTTAAAAGAAAACATATTTTTTTATCATTAATTTTATATATGTTGATTGCCGTTAAATTTTTAGTAATAAATTAAATTTATATTATTTTTAAAACACTTTTGTTTTCTCTTCTGTTATTTTACTATTTTTAGAACTTATAAATTATATGTTATGTGTTTATAAATATTATTACTATAATTATTTAACTTTGTATTAATTATTATGAATTAAGGAATTTTTGGTTTACAATTACGTTTCCCTAGTTACAATACATATTAACATTGTTTCATAGCTATTGTAAGGTGAGTTTAAAACAAAATAAAGCATTTTTATAAATATAAATAATGTAAGTACAAGAAAGTCGAGTGATTGCCACTCCAGCTTTTCTATCTTAGATATCAATAACCATTTGACTTTTAATAAATAATTAATGCAAAATCCAATGCGTAAATTGGTAATTTTGAATTTCTATGGATATAAAAATAAGTATTGAGATTACAAAAAGAATAAATCTTGAAATTTTAATGGAAATATCCGTTTTAAAGGTCTCTGAATCCTTTTTGACTATTTCTTTAAATGACGGGCAAGTGGAAATCTTTAAAAGACACTGCGTGTGTGTGTGTGTTGTGTGTGTGTGTTGTGTTGTGTGTGTTTATGTGTGTTTGTGTGTTTGTGTGTGTTTGTGTGTTTGTGTGTGTTTGTGTGTGTTTGTGTGTGTTTGTGTGTTTGTGTGTTTGTGTGTGTTTGTGTGTGTTTGTTTGTGTTTGTGTGTGTTTGTGTGTGTTTGTGTGTGTTCATACGAGATACAAACCTTCACTTAAAGGAAAAATAATCTGATGCCGCCGGAATTCGAACCCAGAACTTTTGGATCTGCACTCAGAGGCAGTTCCGAGGGTTCTGGGTTCGAATCCCGGCGGCATCAGATTATTTTTCCTCTAAGTGAAGGTTTGTATCTAGTAATATAAAATTGTTTGTACCAATACATTAGCTTCATCAATATAAAAATATGATGTTTTGAATTTAAGATTATTGTAGTTCGGGTTAATACACATCTTTTTATAAGAAAAACACCGGAAGTTAGGAGAAAGTAATTCTTATTATAGTTTAAGATTAAATTGTCTATGCAACTTTAATTTGAAAGGTTATTTAGAAACATTTATTATTTACTGAAAAATTGCATTTACGTTTTCTTACTTACCATACGTATTGATATTGTATCATGGCAATGGTAGAATGAATTTAAAACACATATGACATATATCTTTCATATATTTTTGTTTTTTAATGGTTGCGAACCATGTATGCTATATCCTATTTCAAGAAACCGAATTTCTATTTCTTGACTTGATTTAAGGATGATGAAAATTATTCTTAAGAATGCAGTCTCATTTTTAAATTATTTATGCGTTCTCAGCGTTTCTTCTTCAGGAGTTAGAATACGTCATATTTTAAAATATTTCTAAGGATTAACATGGCTCGACAGATGTATATAAATTTTTACCACAGGTAACTAATTTTAAAATAAAAATTTTACTACATCGTGTCAAGTTACTAATACTTAAGACTATATTAAATTAACTTAATTAATATTTTATATTATACCGCACTAATTCTTGATTAAGATACCGAAACATTGAGTAGGAGGATGCTTATTAAATAAATCACTGCTATCACATACAATAAATACGGCTTCGTATTATTCAGCATGAAAATTTAAATATAAGAAAACCCGTTTGAAACGGGACACAATAAATAGCATATAACGTACATGTAATAGTTATGCTTCATGTATGTAACATGTTAGAAACATCTCAACAAATCAATTTCTGTACGGTACACGGCTGGACGTTAGAAATTTTGCAAAATTGCTTTGTATAACTAGTTATAATGTACGGTTTAAATCATTTGAATCTAGACTTTAGGTAAAACGTAATATGTTCTAAGGCATTTTATGTTTAAAGTGTTACACTATGCTTTGAGCTACAATAATTACATAAATAAAGATAGAGGTTGAAAAAATAACATATATTAGTGATCATATTCATAGTCTTGATTTATAATTCTTTTGACGTTGCATAAATAGTTTAGAAAATCATCTTGCTCCATATAATACAATCATCTCACAAATCTAATTCTACTTACCACTGAAATATAAGTGATGGATGATGCAAGTAACGACAAACGTTCGAGAGACGATCAGTTATTCATTGGTGAGTTTCCAAGTGATATTATTCAAATTCTTTTACGTGATATTTACATTGTGGATGCATTTTAATGGTTATTTCTTAGGAAAAGATATAGTGTTAATATAGTATTCAATATTTTCTTATATACTTTCGTGTAAGAAAGTAAAAACAAACAAAAATATATATAACTCATATACTTGGATGTATGTATCTAACTCGCTCGCTCGCTCGGTCGAAAGACCTGAGTTTGTGACCGCAACTCCTCTGAAGGTACCGGGCCGATTTTAATATAATTTGATATACATATAATTTCCATGCCCGTGGAGTTCCCGTCGCATTTTAAATCCAATCGTCAGTATAGGTCCGGAGTTATAGGGCCACAAAATTTGAAACCCCTCTAAATACTGCCCGTAGTCAACTTTTAATTTTTTTAGAATTTTCTACTAAAAATTATTATTATTATTTTATGTCATTCAAGTTTTTCAAATTGTGAGCTCATAGGCTTTAAAAACAATAATAATATATTTTGAAGTAAATCAGACATTGAACGCTATGTGACAGTAATTTTTAGCTCGCCGTACAGAATGTACAAAAGAGCTATAGTGATCGGCCGTGTGTCTGTAACATGCTCGAATCGAAAATAATCTTAACAAAAAGTTCTTGTATTTTCGCTCTGAATATAAAAATATATATAACTCATATACTTGGATATATGTATCTCGCTCGCTCGCTCGGTCTCTCGGTCGGTCGTAAGATGTGAGTTTGTGACCGCAACTCGTTTGAAGGTATCGGGCCGATTTTAATGAAATTTGGTATACATATAATTTTCATGCCCGTGAAGTTCCCGTCGCATTTTAAATCTATTTGTCAGTACAGGGTCGACGTTATAGGACCCCAAAATGTGGATCCCTCCTAAATACTGCTCTTAGCAACTTTTAAATATTCTACTACAGATTCTAAGATATTTTATGTCATTAAAGTTTAATGACAAACTTAAAAAAATAAAAAATTACAATAAAACTCGATTTTAATTACACGACTTTTCATACATGCATATTCAACGACTCATTACAATGTTTGTGTATATGCATTTGCTATAATAGTAGACAAATAGGCATGTTACATTATACAGTTTCGCATAAAACTTTTTTTTGTTTCCCCGTAATATATACAACGAAACGATCTTAGCGAAAATAGTAAATTTACTTATAAGATACGATTGACAAATATAAATAGACACAATTACAAAAACACGTAGTGAAAGGAATGATATATATAAAACAAATATCTTAAATTAAAAATTTAGATTAATGAAACATCTTGTACTTACTTATACAGTAGATTCTGGTAAAAACTTTTTAAACAAACGTTGCTAGAAATTTTAATATCTATAACTTTAATAGGACCCACTTTTTTCTAACTCATGCCATTTCCGAGATATTGAAAACATAGCAAGAGTAAACTGCTATATCTGTTTAAGATAAATTTGGCCAAAAGTTTTAGTTTTAACGGGACTCGATTAAGTGGGTTTCACTATAGTTTCATCGTTGAGACACCTAAGCTAATTAAATTACAACTTATGTATAACGAAAGTCAATTAAGATAATTGGGTGATTCTGAAATACAGTGGTCGGATAACTAAATTGAAAATATGCTACAAGATGCTAATCTTATAAGTTGCAGTCATTACTATTAAAGAATTTAAAAAACTTAAATGGGTATCGGCTTTTAAAAAATCCGTTATCATTATTAGTAAAACAATTTAGAACACCGAATGGATATCGACTTTTAAAAGATTCTGTATTTATGGTATAATTCGAGCAAGTTCATACATCTATAAAAAGAATCTGTAAAATAATAATAGTGTAAAACATATTTAAATTGAATTGCAAACTATACATAGACTAAATATATAAAACATAATTCATATTTTGTACAATTAATTATACTTAAATAAGTATTCATTAAAGAACTACAGCATATTCAAAATCTTACAGATTCTCCTTCTGGATCTATAAACCAGATCAAAATCGCACCATTATTTGTGACAACTAAAAGGTTTATTCACATTTAAATAAAATTATAACTTTTCAATTATCTTATATTCACATTGCAATTAGAAGAAATTACTAATCCCAGTGCCACCTATTATTAAGCTGCGTAACATATTGATTATTCTAGCATTTTCTTTTATGATTTTATCACGAAACATATGTTCTCGTTTATTCCATAAGACCGAATAGGAAATTATTATTTGAATAAATATCTCCAAATCGTTAGTATCTATTATTAATTATTAAGTGGTAAAATTAAATTTAAGAATAAGATTTTATAAAATAATTTGATATCTAACAAAAACAAATTGCAAATATAACACAATGCATTTCAATGTGAATAGGTAAAATGCTATAACATGTTGCTAAGCTTATAATTTTTTTTTGCACTAATTGTAATGTGAATTATACTTTTAGTTGCCCAATATACACAAAATCAGCTAAATTCAAGTGAATTTAATGAATACAATAGATTTTCTAGCTTTGACATAAATACTGTCATTTTTCATACCTGCCAGAATTTGCAAAACGACTCACAAGTTAGAAATAATTAATTTTAACAAAATCAGAAAAAAATTATATGAAACACGTTAAAAAATACAATTTTATGTAACGAGCGAAGCGAGATACCGTTTAATCACATGAGTTACACCAAATTGCATTGCACGAATAATTTAATATTGTTTAATGTTATTTTTGACTAACTTGTTATTAAATGTGATTTTTTGATCAAAAATATCAAATGTCTTTGGTTGAAGAGGAAATAGGCGTTGGGTATATTTATCTATTTCCTCTTCAACCAAAAACATTTGACTTTATTGATAAAAAAATCACATTAAATAATTAAATATTATTCGTCAAAAGAATAAACTTGAAGTTCTTGTAATTTTTTTAATTCAAGCTAATGACGCTCATACGACAGGATTTCAAATTAAAAAGAATTAAAAAGGGCTTTAATGAATTTAGAGATTTAAATCAATTTAATGGTAGCCCTGTTAATAATGAGTACTTAGGGTTTGGAATTGAATTCATTTGTAGTACTTGAATTGAATTTATGTATTAATCAAAAGCTTCAAGCCCCCAAAAAAGCTTCAAATCATCAAAATGTATCAATGTTAATAAGGCTGAATAGTTTCAAATCACATTTCAAGTTAAAAGTTATATAAAAGATTTCTAATTGATACATTTAAAATAGACTATAATTTTGATTGTTGATTTATAATACAAAACCATATACAAGGCTTGTAATTGTCAAAAAGGTTTCAATTCCTTTTGAGTAATAACAGTTTTGTAATTGTGGTACAGGTCTTAATTCCTTTTGATTTATGATACAAAATTACATAAAAGGCTTGTAAATGTCAAACAGGTTTCAATTCCTTTTGAATTATAACAGATTTATTATTGCTAAACAGACTTTTATTCCTATTGTTTAATACCATAACACAAATACACATAAAAGTCTTGTAATTATCGAAAATATTTCAATTAGTTTTGAATTGTGGTTTGAAATTAATTAATTGTAGGTTATTTCAGCTTGTGAATTATCGAAATAATTTTTAAGGTGAATTGTGAATTATGAATTAAATTAATTCAGTTAAACGCCTAATTGAAAATATCGATACAGGAAAATTATCCTCTAATTGTGTTCTATACACATCACTTGGCATATTTATAATTATTTCGAAGAACAAAATATAGCGTCTTTTACAATCTAAAATAAAATTAAAGGAAAAGATCGATAATAATAAAGCAAGGATCACAAAGCCATAGAAGAGAATGCAACATACTTTTGTAACAGTGAATTCAAAGTATAGATCTTAACTCTAGCGTAAATTTACAAGTGAAAATTATAGAACAAAATAAGAGGAAATCGCACATCTTGTAGTATACAACAACGATCTTATAAAGACCATTCTTTTAAAAACCATGCAGGTGTGTGTTGAGATTGATAAAGAGAGTTAAGAAATTGAGAAAAGAAGAATATGGTCGTTGAGGCAGAACTGTTCAAACACGAAGGGAACTACGTGACCGATTTATGACCAAGTTTGTACTATCGGTAAAAGCAGGAACGGTGGCACGCGTGCTAGAGTAAATAATTCACGAACGTGTTAAGAGTGTCACACCTAAGCTTCACGTACCGCATAGCTATTGTTTTATTATGCTTTATAAGCTCAATTTATTGAGTTTGTAGATAATTATCCAGGGATTTTATTTTTCAATACACATCGTCAAAGTATTCATCAAAAGTTAAGACATATTTAATATTTATATACAGAATACAGTCCACTCCTCATTGCTGTATTTGGCTATGTATCTAGCTATCTATTTGGAACGCTATGCAAATCTTGCAAACGATTTTTTATGAATTTGTTTATTAGCTCGACGTATGAAGTACCGAAGAAGCTGAAGCATTCGGTCGTATGTCTGTAGCATTCTCGGATCAAAAAATTTCCTTAACAAATACTGTCTCATCGCCCTGAACCCAAATACATATATAACATATATATTTGGATGTTATTCGTCGCTCACTCGTAAGACCAAATTTGTGACCTCTACTTCTCTGAAGGTACAGAAGTGATTTACACCAAATTTGCTACACATGTTATTTGGCATCCTATTTGAATCCGTTCCCAGTTTAAATCCAATAGCTCGTATACTTCCTGAGTTATAGGGCCCCAAAATGTAAAGGCCCCCTTAATAATGCTTTTATATATATATAATTAAAACACCCAAAATTTCTAAGATTTTATATCTAAAAATCTTTTTATTTTGTAAACCCAAAGCCCGAAAAAAATGATTAAATATTATAAATTTGAATTTTAAAATATGCATTATAATTTTCTTTATATCAATGTAATCTACAAAAAAATTTAAGACTTTTTATGTCTATGACATGTTTTACAGATTTTTAACCAAAGGCCCATAATAATTAAAATCCGCTGCTCACATCACATATATTACTCATAAGGCGAGCTGGACGCATCGGTGCGTTGTACCTAAGCTTGTTTTATTTTTATTGTATTGTTTATCAATATTATTTTATCTGTACAAAAATCGGGATTATAAATTTACTTACTATTTCTATTTGTATTTTAATAAATCATGCAACGCACAAGTTTACTGATAACGTAACATTTGTGGTAGATTTAAATAAATAGCCAGTGGCGGGGCTAAATTTTGAATTATGCAGTTGCTCAGCATTTTTTATAAGTGATAAATGTACAATATTTCAAAGTTTAACAGTGGCTTAGATGAATACAGATGGGCCGAGTTACTGTAAAAAGGTCACTGGTAGTAACCACGGATATAATTATAAATAAATCGTACCGGACACATACACATTTAACACATTTAGGGCCGGTATTAACATTTACATAGTAACTAAATCTAGACATGAAATAACAGCAATTTTATCTTTCCGTATGAAATGTTATTTTGATAAGATTTTGTTTATTTTTACGAAGGAATAAATTTTAGTAGTATATTAAATTGTTTATAATACCCGCCATTAAACATTTACACATACATTTATATATATATATATATATATATATATATATATATATATATATATATGTTTATATTTACTTATTTATTTATAATAAATGTACTACGTTCTTAATTTTATTTTTAATATTATAATACTATTATCCTTATATGTCTTACGAGTATAACATACTGCATTCGTACAAGGTTCAAACTAACACAAAGTAGACAAATAATATAAATGCACATGATTAATGTAAAATGATTTATGTATTTTCAATGATTAATCATTAACAATGATCATATTTCAATACGTTTTGCAATTACTAGGCACTAATGGAAGATAAAGAGAATGATACTGTAATGAAGTGAAATAGATTGAACTGTTTTAATAAAGATATTTCTCTATAACGTACCGCCAACGAGTTGGCGCCTTATATACCATTATTTAAAAGAAATGAAAGATAAAAATAGATCTTATGAAATGGTAACTGCTTGAGAGATATTAATCCGCTTATCACAACCATATTTTATTTCCATGAGATCACTTAACAATCTCATATACTTGGATCTAAGTCCTTGCTCGTAGGAACAAATATATTTACAATCTTTGACTCAAAAAAAAGCAGGTTTTTATGAATTTTTGGCTCAGGCTAGGACGAAGGTACCAATTTGAGGTTTCGCCCACTTCATTGCTCATCTTTTTATATACATTAAAAACATTTTTTCGTACAAAAATGTTCATGAATACAATACTCCCATTTAAATTACGTCTATGGAAATAATAATAGTATGACTTTTTAAATCAATAAGATGTTTTTTTTTTTGGCGAAGTCTAAAAGAATGTATTTGTGTGTTTACCAGTTCCACATACAATGGAAGCAGGAACAAAGTGGATAGAAAATTCTATAGAATTCTATAGTAGCGTTAAGCATAATGTACAATGTTTTCTGATCAAAAAAAGGCAAATCGGTCATTGTGAAATACGATATTGTGTATACAAACAGCTAACCCGTTAATGGTCGAACGAAAGCGCGCTGATCTACTGACATGTTCGCTGAAAACGTGACCTTCACTCTAACGGCACTGCATGTTTATCCAGGCTTTTAATAGATAATATGTAGATGCGTTTTGTTTATAGATACACTTGCGATTCATTTCTGCAACACTATTATAATAAAAAAAAAAACATCGTTATAGTAAATAGTTCTAATTAGATCGCATGAATGAGCACACAATCCTACACTCTCAGAACAAAAAGGTTATATTTTTAATGTTTTCAGGATTGAATGATATTATTTTTCGGTTCGAGTTCAACCATTGTGATTAAATTTACGTCTACATAATTTAATTGTACAAAAGAGGGACAAATATAAACGAATTACGGCGAAATAAAATGTCCTTGATTATAATTTTAATTACTATTTTACTTCCCTGTAATTTAAATATAAATATAAGTAAACAAGCTTCGGTACAACGCACCTATGCGTTCAGCAGGGTATGAATTAGCGAAAAATTGATTTTTTCATAAGCTTCCAGCAATCCAGGAACTTTTGTTTAGAATTTGTTACGTAAAATTGTACCATCTAAAAGACAAAAAAAAAACAACGACACGTTGTGTTCCCAGGCGGTCACCCATCCAAGTACTGACAACGCCCGCCGTTGCTTAACTTCGGTGATCGGACGAGAACCGGTGTTATCAACGCAGAATGATCGTTGCTATCTCTAAAGCTTTCTAAATCATAAAATATCTGCTATTACTATTGGTATGATACCATTCTGCTATTTTAACAGTTGGAAAATTCGTTTTAGTATATTTTTAAATACGCGGTGCTAACATAGTAATTCATTGATAGTTTCTATTATATAATAATCAAATTCTTTATATTTAAATCAAAAGATTTTCACGTAATGCAATTGGAATTTTCTTTGCAGCTAATTTTGAAACCATGACAGTTCATTATCTTACAGAACCAAATACAGTTTTCGTTATAATTGTATCGCTTGTTATTGCAACATTGCCCAAACCTGTTTTAGAGAATTCCAAACTTAATATAGCAGATTCCATTTAAAAAATCGTGTATATAACTTTATTAATGAAAATTGCACATCACTTTTATTCCAGCGTAAACAAGTTCATTTCACCAGGCCTATGATTAAAATATTAAAAGGTGATGTAAAATCAATTTGTCACAGTCACGTACTCTGTGTTCATCACGGACTACTTTATCTTAGAAGACTGGTTTATGTAACATGCACATATCGACATTATCTAACTATGGATCAGATTAAATGAAAACTTCCGTTGTTTCAGTCAATGCAATAGCTTCAATTCAACTAGAAAACTTGTCGCTTCTGAGATAAATCATTTCTTGAAGTTTCACAATTTTACGTTCGACAGTTTTGGCTCTAGAGCGTTCACAAACAGACATACATACACACAGACGTCATTCCGAAAATAGTCACATTCAATTCAGGGAAGGTGAAAACGTGTTAATTCGTTGAAATATCGAGTTCAATTTTTTGGTGATCCCTATATTTATTACTTCGTAAAAGAAAGTAAACATAATCAAAAGAGTTAATGTGACTCCTTTCTACGATATTAGATAAATAATTCGCGAATCAAGGTGATTTCATTTTTTTTAAGGACTATAAGTTAATTTTTAATCGCGAACACGTGCAAACATGTTTTTAGTTCGAAATGAAGTTAACTTTGTCTAGTGGCTTCTTCGAAATATGAATGTGATGTTTTGAATTTGTCATTGATATAAAGATTATAGGTTGTTAATAGAATTTCTATTATGATGTATGTATTGCATGCGCGAAGAGAATATTTTTGTGCACTCAATATGTCAAATTGATCTAGTTGTATTTCATCCGTGTTTAAGGAGTGTCCACTCTATTATTATTAATGAAACTTGACATTAAAAATTTGTAACACAAATTTGCAACCTTTGACATTTCAGAAGCTATAATTATTGATACATATTTAATATATCTAGACGAAAGTTGTGATATTTATGCTAAATATTTGTTATGAATAAGTTTCTTATGTAATTAATTAAATTTGAACATTAAGAAATTTGAAATATTTCATAAAATGTACTAGAAAAAACGGCAGAACTAATTTGTAAGTCCTGAGATTTTGGCCGAATATTCACAGGAGGTATCCAGCTGATTTTAACGAAACTTGGTATACATATAAGTTGAATGCCCAAGAAATTCCCGTTGTAGTTTAAAATAATTCAAACATAAACATCCGGAATTAATATTTGGAGCCTTCTTTAATATTATATTGCCTTATAAATAATTTTATAATACCACAACAACTTTACAAAAATATCTAAGATACTTTATATCTATTAAATTTCTTCAAATTCTGAGTCAAAAGGCGGTAAAAAATTAAATACAATAGTTTTGAAATTATTATTATTTTATTTTATTATATCATGTAATTATAGGACTTATTACATTTATAAAATATATTATAGATTCTGAAACAAAAGGCCAGAAAAAATGTGGACTAGCATGTACTCGACTTTCTTTTACATAGTTTTCAATAGAAATATATATTCCAAACAAACCAATACTCCACAGTAATACTCTGAAATTGTACCACTTAGCTAAATATTTTATCAAATACGGTTTCTTCAATATAAAATATAGAGTGTTTCATTAATACTCACCTTATCAATATATTATAATATAATATTCAATATGTACTGTTTTTCAATAATTATCTCAATATTAATTTTCCATTAGCAAAACACCTATTCAGTCGATCTATTTGGGATAACCGATTTCAAAGGGCAATTATGAAATTATTTAAGTCTATTTTATTTCCTTATCAAAATGTTGTCAGGCATAGTTTAATCAAGTTATTAAATATGCGTATAGGCAACATAAATAAGAACATTTAAGATTTTCCGTAACTGGTACATATTTTGTAAAAACTTTTCAAGCAAAAGTTGTGCAAAATATTAATATCTTTCATTATAAACTTAACTATTTTTGCCATAAGTGCAGCCGTTCTAGTGATATTGGAGAAAGGACAAAGCATGCATAGAGTAAACATGCACTTACATTCTTTTCAAAAATAGGAGGTGCACATTTAGACCATACAAGTCTTAAGTATAAAGTCTCACAATTTTACGTTCGAGCGTTCACAGATACACAGAAATTATTCTGAAAATAGTCACATTCAGGGAAGGATTGGATTCTGGGCTGTTTGTTAAGTAAATTGATTGATCCGAGAATGTTACAGAAATGTATTAGCACTTCTGTACTTTGTAAAATCAGATAATATACCGCATCAATTAAAAATCGTTGCACAGATATTTCCGGTGACAGTACTTAGAAACGAAGTGATTATTTATGCGTTTTCATACTCGGATACAAGATACAAAAAAAATCTTGCCATAAACTTAAGTATAACTAGATATATGTAATGCTACTGAAACATTGTTGCTTGTTCATTTATAATTCAAACAATAAATCAATTGATTTAAAAGAATGTAGAAAGGGTACAATTTGAACGTCAATTTTTTTGCGCTGAAAGGGTAAAGACGTGTGTAACAAACAACTAAAGGAAATATTGCATTGTCCTGAATGTGTGACACGCAATAAATCTTGTAAATATCAACTTCTTTTACTTGACATACGTTCGAAATATAAAAAATGGAGTAGCTATATGGTAATGCGACACATCTATTTGCATTGCATTTACCATTACCTCATTATGCGCCTCAACGGGAACTTGGTACACGAGTGAACTTAAATTTGCATACATTCCATGAACATGTATTGAATCACATTGAAAAGCAAATTTATGAGTAAACTATAATAGTTAGTTACGCCGCCAACACAATCAAACTTCCGTAGATGAAAGCCGTGAACATAATTGACAAAGTAATTAAACTAAATATCACAATTAAAACAACAAGCTCAGGTACAAGGCACCTATGGTTTCAGCTCGCCTTGTAAGTAATATATGCGATACGAGCAGCGGGATTTCCCCGTACTACTCCAAGCTTGACTAAATATTAAAATTTAAAAATAATTATTCTTAATTATTATGGGTAATGGGTTTGAAAAAACGTTATAAATAAAAAGGACTTACAATTTTTTGTGGATTATTTTGATATACCTACTCAAAATGAAAATTAGTGCACATTTTAAAATTATAATTAATTTTTTATAGCCTTTAAGTAACCAATACAAGATATTGTATTGACATAAAATATTTTAGTGCTTATTCACTCTACTTTCTTGTACGTAATTTTCACAATAAATATATATCTCTCAAATAAACTATCAAACCAACCAATACTCGATAGTAAAACTGTATTCATAGCGAACCAAATAGTAATTAAGATTAGAAAATTACCCATAATTATCTATAGTTTGTATTAAGACAAGCATTTGCTATTCGGAGCAAGAAAATTAACACAATTAATTCATTATTAATTTGGTTACTGTGAACATTGTGTGCCATACAACAAACTTGAAATATTACTTGTAATTTCTAAGCTTAATTACTAATTGTTTCGCTAAGAATAATAAAATAAATATTACTCTGAAATTGTATCAATTAGCTTATTATTTTATTACGTTATTTCAGTTTATTTTGTTTCCCTGTCAAAATTATTTCAGGCGTAGTTCGTACGATTTGTTAAATATCATCTGTATATATGCGTATCTATATGGCAACATAAACAAATTTAAGATTTTCCGTAACAGTTTTCTTGTAACTGGTACATTTTTTGAAGATACTTTTCAAACAAAAGTTGTGCGAAATATTAATATCTTTTATTATGAACATAACTATTTTTGCCAAAAGTGCAGCCGTTCGAGTGATATTGGAGATAGGACAAAGCACTTCTGGTTTGAATATTCTTTTCAAAAATAAAAGGTGCACATCCAGACCATATATGTCTTAAATTTGCAGTTTCACAATTTTAGGTTCGACAGTTTTGACTCTATAGCGTTCACAGACAGATAGATACACAGACAGACACACAAAGAGACACACAGTCGTCATTCCGATTCAGGGAGGGTTAAAACGTGTATATCCAATACAATTATTACTGCATATAAGAGAATAAAAATGTATTTAATACGCTAATTTTATTTCTGCGAATGCTTAGCTTTGTTTTACAACATACGTATATTATTTGTAATATATAATTTGAATAACAATTTGGCTCGCTGTGAATGCAGCTTAAGCTAATTCATATAGTTTTGTAGAGAAATTCTTAGAAATATAAGCACAACATTTATACGTGTTGGTTAACAAAATAATTTATGGACTGTCTTATTCTTGACATTAATTATGAAACCAAAAATAAAACAATTATCTCGAGATTCCTCTTGAACCAGAGTAAAGTATAATGATCCAAGTCCCAAGAAACGTCTCGCAATGGAGCATTTTCCGAATTTTTATAATTACCCTTTGGGTTCTCACACATTATTCAAACAATAAAAATAAATCTAGTAAGCCACCTTTATGTTCATGATTCTAATTACACTAGCGCAGGGAGTTACATCTCCCAAGTATGCCTATACGTGTGTATGTATTCCGTGGCTTCTGACCCCGTGGTGGATGACCAACAGTCAACATCCGTTTGGATCATATGCGCGTCTGTCACCTGTGCATCTAGTGTCTCTGTCTCTTGTTGTGTGTCGCTGTAATGTCACCGTTGTTAAATTTACAAGCGGTGTTTAATTTCTCTAATTGTGAGAGCGTTCATCTTCGCCATGTCACTGGTACTGGCACTGGCACTGGCATGAAGCTGTTACTTTTAATTGTTACAAAGAAACGGCATTATTTTTAGTGCAGGTGTAATCATTTATCTTTCCTTTATTGTTTTACTGCGTTTTATTGCAAAAGAACATGTTCTATTTATCATGCGGAATTGACTTTTATTACAAATTAATTACATTACTATATGTTGGTACTATATGAAATTACTTTAAAGATAAAATCTATATTATACATTTCCTATTTCTAAATATTCACAACCAATTTCAAAACTTTCAACTTTGTCTATACAAGCTTCAGTACAACGCACCTATGCGTTCAGCTCGCCTTATAAGTAATATATACGATGCGAGCAGCAGTTTTTAATTATTATGGCCTTTTGGTTAACCATTTGAAAAAATGTTATAGAAATAACAAGCTTAGGTAGAACGCACCTATGCGTCCAGCTCACCTTATAAGTAATATATGCGATACGAGCAGTCGTCCTGAATTATTATGGCCTTTTGGTAACAATTTGAAAACGTTATAGAAATAAAAAGTTTTACAATTTTTTGTAAATTATTTTGATATAACAAAATTTAGTGCATAGAATTTAAAATTATAATATTAAATAATTTTTTATGGCCTTTGGGTTAACAATATGCAAAATCTTGTAGACATAAAATATCTTAGAATTTGTAGTAGAACTATTTGGTGTTTTAATTATTTTTATAAGTTCAGTATTAAGGGAGGTTCTAAATTTTGGGGCCATATAACTCTGGAAGTATACGAGCGATTGAATTTAAACTGTTAGGGGATTCAAATGGGATGCCAAATAATATGTGTATCACATTTGGTGTGAATTGCTCTAGTACCTTCAGAGGAGTAAAGGGCACAAATTTGGTCTTACGAGCGAGCGACGACTAACATCCAAGTATATAAGTTATATACATTTTTGGATTTAGGGCGACGAGACAAACACTTTTTGTTAATGAAATTTTTTGATCCGAGAATGCTACAGACACACGACCGATTGCTTTAGCTCTTTTGCACTTCGTACGGCGAGCTAAAAAGGTTGAGTGGCCCACACTCGACTTTCTTTTACGTAGTCTTCATTAGACATACATATCCCAAACAAATTGTACAATTTATTATTTTATTACGATATCAAATACTGTTTCTTAAATATAAAATATAGATGTTGTTTCTTTAATAAACACCTTATCAATATATTCAAATATAATTTTTAATGCGGACTGTTATTCAAACAATATTTCAATATTTATTTGCAATTCCATTACGCTGAAACACGTTCTCAGTCGATCAATATGTGCTAACCAGTGGGAAATGACATATATATTATTTCTATTTTGTTTCTTTGTCAACATATTTTCAGTTATAGATCTAACGATTTCTTAAACATATTCTGCATATATCTATAGCATAAATAAGATATTTAAGATTTTTCGTAGCAGTTTTCTCTTAACTGGTACATTTTTTAGAGAAACTTTTCATACAAAAGTTGTGCAAAATAATAATATCTTTCATTATGAACATAACTATTTTGTCATAAGTGCACCGGTGCTACTAATATTGTAAAAAGGATAAAAATCCATAGATTAATCATGCACTTCAGGTTTGAATACTCTTTTAAAAAAAGTCTTAAGTTTGAAGCTACACAATTCTTCTTGCGACAGTTTTGGCTCTAGAGTGTTCATAGAAACAAATACAGACAGCCACACACACACAGACGTCATTCAGAAAATAGTCATATACGATTTAGGGAGGGTCAAATCGTGTATTTCCGTTGAAATCTCGAATTCCTCTAGTATTTATCTATGTAGGTGGTGATCTTAACGTCATATTTTCCCGGTTTCTCCTACATATTATTAGAATATAATAACAAAACGCAATTATATAATAAGTTGCACAGAAGTGAACATTGCATTTTGAACAGGACGCTTGAAACAATATTAAAATAATTACAGTTAATTTTTAATCATTCTTAAGAAAATTATATATGATTAATGTTTTGCTCTTGATATGCGAAAGGTACTTCATTTATTCTCTATATAATTTTTGCTACATTTTCTTTTAAAGTTATTACACCTATTACAGTTAACATTGAGTTTTAAACCCGCCAGCGACACTCAACATGTTCTTGTATAATATAAAACCAATCAAGACCATCCCCCAGCCGGGATTCAAACCCATGACCTAATAACTACATATATATTCTCATGAAATCTGTGATAAAACAATCACAACATTAATAATTATCACTTATAAATGCTAATAAAACATTTAATGGATTGTCATTTAAATATGTTAATTATAATAATAAATCTAATGTGTTATTATATGGAAATTACTAGTTGTAAAACAGAAAATCCAGAAAATTGTAATAAGTACACAATCTAGTTGCATTATCTGCGTTTTCAATGAAAGTTAATGGCAATAAATAACTGTGGAAAAATTTAAATGTTATTTATTAGCGCTTGATAATATGTTGCATAAAATTACTTTACAGAATTAAATCTGCTTACCTTAAATAATAACGTTTATTATTAGCCATTGATTAGAAATATAGATTGGATAATTTAATAGTCAATACAATGGTATTTTTTTAATTTCAAGCTATTTGGAATATGCACAATGGCATATCGTTTAAAATAATTTATCGTTTTTCGACCGTAACGATCCGTACCAGCAATAGGGGAGACCGGACAAAGATAATGAATGGGCAAATAAATCCTAAGAGGAATCCCTACCCATTAGCGTGAAATCAAAAATCATCGTTCCGCTCTTGACGTTTTCTGATCCTAAATTAAAATATATTCGTTCCAAATAAATATATGTTGCTTAAGTATGATATATTGCACAAGTGTACAGCCGAAATTTTACAAAATCTATGTATTTTACATATTAAACATTTTCTAATAAAAATTGATGATTTGCATAAGAGGTTTATTATGAATTGAAGAACGATATGCATAATTTATGGCTGTACAAGCCTAGATTGAACTTTTAACTTGCAATTATTAACAGAAATATCTACTAAAATATATTTTATAGTCATATTTCGAAAAATTCTGCTAGCATTTTCAAGCAAACTGTTTCGAATGTACTGCCTCTAGCGGTAACATTTGTAAGCACTGCGGTACACTCGCAAGCATTTCAATATCTGGGTTTTGTGTATTTTGTGAATTGTTATATTTGTGTTATAGAATTATGCTGATAGTGAAAAGCGAGCTGGGTAGGGATTCCTTTTAATAGGTAAGTAATTCATAATATTATAAGTTGTACAATGAAAGTAAAAAAAGATATAATGAAAGGCTGCAATTTGATTAAAAATAAATAAATCCTTTTACTTATTTTACACGGTAGACTGCACTTCACTACGAAGACTTGTGCTTATAGAATCGCGTTTTTTATAAATCCAGACAATATTTATGCAAAATACAATTGACAGATAAAGAAATACATAAATAGTATATAGTACCGACAGCTAGCTATTATTTAATCATTGGAACACAATATTTCTCAATACAGTTTTATCCTTTCAAAGAAAACCACATTGTTGCATTGAGAAGTACAATACGAACTGTCACAACTATAATTTAATTCATATCACATATCCACCCTTTCAATTTATTTGTAAATAGAATTTCGTTATTGCTGCAGCGATAGAATTTCACAATCTAGAATCTATCCATCATCCAATAAAAACACGCTGCTAGAATAAGAACTCCTACACAGTAACACTAAACACAAATCTTTAGTAAAATAAGCTAGAGTGACCTTCACTCGACTTTCTTGTCCTTTTCTATTTGTATCTAAGTATATGAGTTATATATGCTTTTGAATACAATTCGACGAGACAAAAACAAATCGTAATTAACACAAACTTATAATATATTGATAAGGTGAATACATAACAATCAAAGCCTTTATTTTTCATGAAACAGTCGTGTATTTCAATTCAACGAATGTTGGCTATTGCAATTTTTATTAAGTGTACAAATTGAACGTATTATTTTAGCGAGAGACAGCGTGAGTCTACACACCATAAATTACGATATTCTATATAAAACATTTAGGTATTTAATCGAAGTAGTGTACCATAACGAACGGGGCGAGGTTTATCGATATACTACTTGGTTCAAACATTTATTATAATGTTGGACACGTGACAATGTCAGGGGAGCCCCTGCAGTTGCCGCTGCTGTATATACATTACTGCAATAGAATAATTATATGCCCATTGCCGTAATATATACACCGAATAATTAAGGAATCGCCTCTGGTTAAGTATTCGCCAGTTATTTACGCCCCATCTCACATTCATAACTGCCCATCAAATGAAATAATATTCATATTTAATGTAATACAAAGATAATATTGACAATTTGCCAACCGCCGTTGTCGAGAGGCTTAGAGCTACCATATGACTACTAGATTTGGTGGTTAGGGTTCGAGTCCCCGTTCCGATGATACGGCATGGACGTTTGTAAATGTTTTTCACCTTCACACAGTTGCATATGACCACAGCAGTCGATCCACTGTGCGTCTTCACCCCCTGCCCAAAAAAAAATCGACAACTGTATCCAATTACTTATATACCTATAATATACAAATAATATTTAGATGAGAACGGAAGTTATCGTATTAATAAATTGTTAAAATTATTTTATAATTCTTCTTTATAGCCCTTCCCAGCAAACATTGCATTTAATGTTACTGAGATGTCACAGCGACGTAGCATGTGCATGTAACGTTTATACTACATCACAGATATGTATTTGAATCAATATGGTTACTAGATTGGGCTCACAACTTGAAAACATTTTGTGGTTATAAAATATAATAGGATTTTTTGCAAAATTTTCTGAAATTCTTAGGACATCATTAAGAAAGGTTCCAAATTTTGGGGTCCTATAAGTCCGGACTTGTACATTCGATTAGTTTTTAAATGAGACAGGCATTGAAATTATATATATATATATATATACCAAATTTCATTTCAATCGGCCTAAAACTTTATAATTTAAATTGTGACGGAAACTGCTTGGGTACTCAAATTATATGTACACCAAATTTCGTTTAAATCGACCCGGTATCTTCAAAGGAGATGTGGTCACAAACTTAGGTCTTAAAACGGAAAGAGTGAGCGTACATCTAAACATATGAGTTATGTATATATATATTTTTGAATTCAGGGCGACGAGATAATAAATTATGGTTTAATACATTTTTAGCTCGCTGTACGAAGAACCGAAAATGCGAAAGCATTCGACGGTGTGTCTGTAAAAAATTTCCTTAACAAAAAGTGTTTGTCTCACCGCCCTGAATACAAAAGTATATATAACTTATATACTTGGAAGTTAGTCGTCGCTCGCTCGTAAGACAAAAATTTGTGCCCACTACTCTTCCGAAGGTACCGGAACGATTCGCACCAAATTTGGTACACATATTATTTGGCATTCCATTTGAATCTGCTCGCAGTTTATATCCAATCGCCCGTATACTTCCCGAGTTATAGGGCCCCAAAATTTAGAGCCCCCCTTAATACTGTATAAATAATTAAAATTCTACTAAATATTCTAAGATATTTTATATTTACAAGATTTTTTCATATTGTTAACCCAATATTATATACCAAAATAATAATTAAAAACCGCTACTCGCAACGAAAATATTCATAAGGCGAGCTGGAGTCCAGTGCGTTGTACGTACCGAATTTTGTTTGATTCAAGAACGTTACAGATACAGAACTGATCACTCTACATTTTGTACGAGTTAAATATGTATTAATTTATATTGCAATCTTGTGAATTACAAGATTTATTGAAGGTATTATTGAGATTGTGTAAATCAAAAATATTTAGGAAAATAAACTTTTTTTCAAATCCCAGAATAATAATTACAACGATCTATATATAGGATGTACTTATTTGAGTGAAACTGGAGCAATGTAATAGCTGCCACACGAGTCGGGAACACCTACTGTGCTGATTATTACCATTCTTCGGCACTATTTGTTATAATTGACTTGTAAAAAGGGCATGCAACTGGCTGCTACCAGCTACGAACGGTTCGTGATCGCAATTCACAAATGGCGCGTAATGAAACGCTGTCATTTTGTAACGATACGTGGAAAAACTGAAAAGTTCAAGGCACCTGTGCGCTCCCGTCTACTACATTACAATGTAATCCATGATGGAAAACGACGAGAATTGCTTATCTCAGCGTAGATACTTGGTTTTGTTAATTTTTAAATATGTTTGATGGATGCCAATTTGTTCGTACAAAAATAAAATAAAATCCTGTTTTGATTTTAGTTTCCCTTAAAAATTGCTTATTACGTTTCGAACGAACAATTCCTTTTCTGGTAAAATAAAAGCGTAATTGAAGAATTGATACCGGAAAAATGTCCCCTAATTGTGCTCTTTGATAAATTTTATATATATTCGAACATATTGGCATAAATCAGGAATTTCTAAAAATAATCTTCCGTACATGACACCTTTTTGTTATAGTCATAAAAGTCTTACAATTTTTTGTTATACTAAAAAAAAAAGAAAAAAAGATTTTAGTGTCTTTAGGTTACCATTATGAAACACGAATTTTCTTTGCAACGTAATTTGATTATAATTAATGGTCACTATCAGACTGATCTGGTTCCATCCATTTTATGTTTTATTAATTAAGTGCGAAATTTTGATTCTTTACTACTTGAAAGACGCCGTTGCAAATATTATCAAATTGAGCCAAATTATACTTTCTTTTTTATAAACTCTGAAGCGGTCCTATTAGAACATACCAATTTAAAAAGTGAATTTAGCTAATTTTAAAACAGAAGTGGCACAGAAACTAGTTTTTGCATATAGCTATAAGAAATAATTTGAAGATGCATTTTTTTTTTATTATAAATAACCGCAGGAGGGCCATTCTAAAACAGTTATGTATTCGAATCATCGATAGTTCCGGACGTAACTCATAACCATTATTTCTAGTTGGGCAGAATATTCTTAATTTTATGATTTTGTTTGTTACGAATTTGATAGAGATAATTTGTATTGAATAAATTACCATATTTAAAAGCATTTTAAACATATTCGCTCTGGCGAAGAATTTACATGGAAATTAGAATTTATTTTATTTAAGAGAAGAATATTTGATTCTCTCATTTGGTACATAACCATAGTTCTTCTATTCGTGTATATTTCCTCGTGTATTATCAAGAAATGCAATGTCATTTATTCATCTTCGGGATCCCTTATTCATATCCCAATAGACTCAATAAATAAGCAAAATACAATGATAAGATAGAATCGCTGATCAGTCATGTGTCAGTGCAAAAAAAAAAAGAACTGAACAGGGAAACCAGAAAGAACACCATGCGCACTGCGCAGACTGATTTATTATTAAGAGAAGTGGACAGAAAGTTAAAAATTGGTCAACGTTTTAAATAAAAATTAAACTAAATTAAATTTTAATTTGTATAAATGCATTTTAGCTTCTTAAATTAAAATTATATTTTCTCTGTATATATAAAAGGAAGTATTGTAATTACCTACTCAATGTTTTAAAAGTAAATACACGTTTTGCGCTCTCCTGAATTAATATTGACTATTTTCGAGATGTGTGTATGTACTATGCAAAATAAATTTAAAGTTATAACCCGGACGACAACCACTTATTTTTAAAAAACAAACTTACACCGGTAGTAAAAGTTAACTTCTGTAACTTTTTTACTATCTCGATAATAAGACAAGTAGTTAACAATATTAAAATTTCTTATGTCTTTTGTTTGAAATGATTTCTCAAAAAAAGGACCATTTACTATAAAGTCGTTTTTAAAATTAGTTAATTTATTTGTTGTAGTTAATGTCTGTCATTTGTCAAACTTATTAGATCTCATATAACACAATGACTCATGAATATTTAATTAAATTAAGTATAAAACTGGCAATTATACACCTGACTTATGCTTAAGTATATATACATTGCAACTATTCTTTGAAGCATATAAAAATAAACTTGTAATATCAATTTATAGGGTCCTTCGTTAAAACTCTAAATTTAAACACTATATTGTTTAGTGTCTAATATATTGCTCCAATTTACTATTGCCTTAAAACGACCAACTAAATTCTGAATGGTTAGGTATTTGTAGGTTAAATAAAAATAGTATATAATTTGGTCAGTAGAGTGCGGGCGGTAAATTAGTGATCGCAATTGGAGTAGGCAAAAGCCAAGCGATCGCGCAGAGTGGCCACCTGTGCGCGATGACATTGGCCAGGTACTGGATGGCAGCTCGCGATTCAGTGCCGTGGTGGTTATCGCCGCCGTCTTCAAAACGAACTTATAAGAGTGTGTTGGACGAGTGTTGAGCGCAATAGTTCACTCCCATGTGAGTGCGAACGGCGGGGCCCGCTCCCTATCTAAACACTACATACACGCGCGCGCTTTGAAAACAAATTCAATCTGAATCATTGTTCTACCATGTGATCCGAGACAATTATGAGTGCTATTGCGTGATATTGACAGTTTTTAATAAAAAAAAAACATCTAATATTTGTTCAATATGGATTATTATAAAAAATAAATTAAATAAAAACTTTGTGGCTAAAATGAGTGATAAAGGACTGTTTCTGCGCCGCATTTAGACCAGCTTATTACAAGAAGCATATTTTTATTTATCTTAAAACGTTAAAACTAATAAAATTAAATTAGTGCAGACATTTATAAATTTATTAACTGTTTCTTATGTGTGTAATAACAATTCTAATTTTAGAAATAAAAAATCTATCAACTTATAACAACAAAAAGTTTCATTAAAATATAAAATTCTTCTCGTAAATTCCAGTACAAAAAAAAAAAAAAAACAAGAATCTATTTTTTAAAACTGCACTAAAAACATTGATGTTAACGTACAAGAAATTCAAATATACATTCCAGCAATTTTGATAACAAAAAATATCATAAATATATATAATTTATTTCGCAAATTCTATTAAAAAAAAAATGTCATAGTTTCTTCTAAATTGTTTCTAAAACCATTGATAATTATTATATAAAAATATGATTTATTTCAATGTTTCACTTTGATTAATACTTTAAGCCTAATTATCTCAAACTACACTAAGCGTACACTGTAAAAAATAAATGCAAATAGTGAAAAATTAAGTAATTATACCGAATTATAATAAAATTACATTAAAATTCAAGTAAATTCGGTAAAATTAGTTCGGCCATAGTTTTTATAGTAAATGTACAGTTTTTACAGTGTAACTGTTAAGATTTTGAGTTTATTGTGAAACCACATACGTTATGTTGCGATAACTTGAGCTTAAATTATCTAAAGGCCAGTTTTACTGATTATACTTAGCGCTAAGCTTAAGTACATTATATTTTTGTTTTTAAAGTGAAACTATACGTTACTTTGCAACAAATTTTATTCAATTTTGGAATAATTCGAACTCATTTAATTTTGTTACCAAAATCACACAAGACCTTAAAGTTAACTACTGGTAGTGCAACTAGGCATATATATATATTTTAAAAATCAATTTAAATTAAATTCCGGAATAAAAAATAAAGGTAACGGGTTTAAAAAACTCGCAATTTTTCGAAATATTTCATTGGAAAGAATTCCAGAAATTTTACATCACTATTAAATAGTAATTTTTTTAAGCATTGTATTTTTTAATTATATTAACCGGTGTAATAAAATAAACGATTTGTTAAGAAGCAACCTATATTGGAACTATCGTTAAATATAAATTGATTCTACTATGCATTGGATATTAATAGCCAGGCGATGATAACTTAGAGTGGAACAAAACGTAACAAACCGAAAAAACGTTTATAAATCGCGTAATTCCTGTGAATTGACATAAATAATATTTGCATATAGCTTTGTATGAGTGCAAGTAATTAGCATAGATAATAATTACAGTAATATTTCATTAACAGATTGTGGTGTCATTGCTGTAATTATTTGATCAACTTGACACTAATAACTGCCGACATTTTGATCAAAAACTTGATCTTGAAAATCAGGTGTTGAAGGTGTAGTGTTTATTTTCTCATTAAAACTCGAACAAAAAGTGCGATTATTTTTGCAATTTGTATGCAAATTTGTTGTTTTACTCGGGGCCATTGTGTGAAAAGTGTTTACAAACGTTTGGTAAGTCATATTTCTATTTTCTTTCGCATTTAATAGCGCATAAAATGTGGTATCTGTATTGGTTGACATGCGTCAATGTTCACTCCGCGACTTACTTCGCTAAAGATATGTTTGTTCATTGTTTGAGTTATGGCGATGTCGCAGTTATTATAGCCGATAAAATATATTCACTGTATCCGGGCTAAGCTGTATTAACTTTATAGGAAAACAGAACATTATAAATTACCGCAAACAATATACCGTGGCACGCCTTAGTATTGATTTAAAAATTTTATCACTTCACGACTTTGATAATCTTATTAAAAAGATATATGGCCCTCACTTATGATATTCTTATATTTAGTGGTCACTATATATTATATAATATTGCTATTGTGTTTTAAATGAAAAATTGTCGAAGCCAAATATTTTACCAGGCGAGAAAACTGACCTATTTGTAATTTAACATAAAACCATTTATTGCGTTTAAATAATACTTTGACACTGCTCAATTCAAAGTATAGCCTCGCCACTATGGTTATTTATTTGATTGTCTGACAATATGGACGTTAACGTGACCGCTCTCTGATGTGTTTCTGTAAAAACAAGTTTTGGTACGCATAAAACGCACCAATGCGTAGAGCTCGCCTTTAGGTAAAATATGCGTTGCGAGCAGTGGCTTTTGGTTAACAATGTGAAAAAATGTTATAGATATAAAAAGTCTTACAATTTTTTGTAGATTATATTGTTAAAAATAATGTTTTTAATGCATAGTTTAAAATACAAAATTATAATATTTCATAATTTTTTTCGGGCTTAAGGGTTAACAAAATGAAAAAATCTTGTATATATAAAATACCTTAGAATTCCTAGTAGAATTTTTGAGTGTTTCAATTATTTTTATTAGGACAGTATTAAGGGGGGCTCCAAACTTTGTGGCCCTATAATTCGGGAAGTATACAGGCGATTGGATTTAAACTGCAAGCGGATTCAAATGGGATGCCAAATAATATGTGTACCAAATTTGGAGTGAATCGCTCCGGTACCTTTAGAGGAGTAGAGGGCACAAATTTGGTCTTACGAGCGAGCGACAACTAACATCCAAGTATATAAATTTTATATTTTTTTGGATTCAGGGCGACGAGACAAACACTTTTTGTTAGTGAAATTTTTTGATCCGAGAATGCTACAGACATACGACCAAATGCTTTAGCTTCTTCGGTACTTCGTACAGCGAGCTAAAAACTGAGAATATATATACTTTTAAAACGTCAGTAGATACATTAAACTTAAGATATATATTATTAAAAATGAAAACTACGTACGAGAGAGTCGAGTGAGAGACACTCCAGGTTTTGTACTACTATTGCTTCAAGCCATATTTTTGCTATATTAATATTTTTTTGTGTGGTAATTTGTGGTAAATTAAGTGATTACTAGCAGAAAATGTGTATTTTCTATTCCGATAAAACTCTCCATTTTGGCGATATATGCGGTTAGTTCCTTACTCAACCGCGTCCAGTATTCAGAAAAAATGTCCCGTTCCATTTTTACACAATGGCACTAGATGACTGCTCACAACTTTCGGATTTACCGAATATTCTATTAGACTTTTTGAATTATTGTGAACATGTGTCACATTTAATTACTCAGGTTATAAAGAGAAGACAACAGCCATAAATTAAACATCTTTAACATTGGTTAATGGATATGTTTTACGATCATCTAATCGGGAAGAACAAACGACTTTGTATGAATGAAAAGTATTTATTGGGAGGTAGAAAATGTTATGACACATACTTCTTTTTTTTTACCGATTTTGATAAAATTCTTGTTGAATGTTGTTTTGGAATTCGAGATTTTGTTCTGTTCTTCATCTTACCCCGCGAGTTCTTCCATAAGTGCTTATAAAACCGGCATAATATTGTCTTTTTTTTACTGATTTTTAGCTCTGTTTGTTTGACCTACCTGTTCAATTCAAAGTTTGTCTCTCTTCCACTATAATGAAGAACAAGTCTACGCACCGATGCGTCCAGCTCGCCTTATGAGTAATATATGGATGCGAGCAGCGGTTCTTAATTATTATGCCCTTTTGGTTAACAATTTGAAAAGATGTGATTAAATGTGTATATTTATGGCTAATAATTATATATATATATATATATATATATATATATATATATATATATATATATATATATATATATATATTTGCATAATTTAACTTTCTTATACGAATGTAGATAAGGAAGTATTGTAACCACGAAAAATAACAAAATTGACATTTTATCGGAAATATACGTTTTGACCATTCCTGAATCGTCTTTGAGCTCTGATTATTTTCAAAATAATCTCAGATTGCTTTACAAAAAGAAAAAAATGTTAAATACCCGGAAGTAAAACCTCTTTTTTAAAAAACAATAACTTGACCGGAAATAATGCTACTTTTTCAATAACTCGAAAACGGGATGAGTTACTAAAATAAGTTTATTATAAATGTTAAATATATTTAAATGATTTAAAGATTTTGCGAAAAATGAACCAATTACCGGAAAATCACATTTGAAAATACCTATTTGAGATGTTTGTTTCACATAAAACCTTCCGAAAATAGTTACAATCGATTCACAGAAGGTCAAAACGTGTATATCCGTTGAAATTTTGAGTTTTTCTTAATTATTATTGCGTTTAAGAAAGTAAAAAAATATATATTTGTAATTAAAACTACGTATAGAAAGTCAAGTTTAATTAAAATTGTTTATCTACAGGGGAACAAATTTCCAAATGCATAATTTTTTTTTAATTCTAAATTATTGTATTTTTAGATAATACTTGTCAAGACATAAAATATAACAAGCCAATAAAAGTGTGGAATAAAAAGATCTCGGACACCGTTGCTTGGCCGAGAAATTTGGTTGGGTATGCAAAAAATTGCAATTTATTGCTGTAAAATGAAGGAAGATGCATTATATACGTTTTTAATAGTTCGACTGTTAGTGAAAGCAAATGGCAAAAAAAACTGCTCAAATCATAACCGTGAAATTATTATTAGAGATTATTAAACTTTTTTGTTCTATTGCAATAAATTTTGTATGCATTTTGCCAAAATATTCGGGTTTTTAGGTCACATATTAATAATTGATATTAGTAGCTCGCCATTCGAAACAAAGAAGAGCATTCGGTCGTGGGTCTGGAAAATATTCTGATCAATAAAAAAATCCTTAACTAATCGCCCTGAATCTTAAAATAGATATAATTCATATACTACAATCATTCTCCTTAGAAATGATTTAAAATATCTAGAAGTTTTGCTAAGATATTTAATGTATACTAAATTTCTTTATATAGTGAACACTAAGGGCATAAAAATATATTAAAAATAATAATTATGAATTTGTCGTTGGAGTCATATAGGACCTTCTAAATATCACGGGGGTTTTTTTACCTGTTGATTAAGTTGTACGTAGACGATATTTAAGCACTGAACCTTCCTGTGTGACACTTTATTTCATTAATACCACTCATTTATAAGCGACGGTCTATTGAGGAAGCCTCTATGTTGAGTCGGAAAATAGAATGCGAATTTAGCTTACGCCCAATGAGTCTGTCATTAAGCACTGACTAACTATTAAAGCAATAATGATTAAGCCATTTGTATCAGGATAATGAGAAAGAATACAGTATTTAACTGTCCACAAATACCATCCCAGCCTAAGCAACTAGTGCTTAGGTTTGTTAGAACCTGGCACCGTGCCACACAGACTTACTGTGGGAATACGGGAAATGCCAGAGGGATCTCTCCTCACAAACTATTTGTGTGCGTCAACGAGAAACTTCCCTCCGCCGTGGGACCTTATGCCATCGGGAGAAAGAGTAAAACTCAGTCTCCACCATATCCCTTCGAAGGTACGAAACGAAACGTTGTGCTCCACACAAACTAGTGTGAATCTACGAGAAGCTTGCCTCCGCCGCGGGATCTGCATGGCATCGGGAGGAGGTACGAAGCAAAACGTCTGAGGAATAACATTAGAGTTGGCAGGCAGGGCACCGCTGGCAACATACCAGTAAATTTATATGCTACATCGCTGGGCACTTTCTCGCGCTTTTCCAGGCCAGCACCGATACAAAGGTTAGGGATAGGTGACAAATATTACATTTTGACGTACATTCGGGATAATAGTTATTACCACTTACCTATTCATATGATTGCAAGAATATAAACAGACAGACTTGACTCACCGCTAATATTATCCATACCAGATGCACAGGGCACAAATCACAATCGCACTACCACCACGTTTGCACTTCCAAATTATACTGAAAGAGCAATAACATAACCAATGGGTACTACGTAATCCCTTCGACCACCGCTGGTCAGGCTCCCTACACATTATTTCTTACAGGAAATGATATAATAGAATATCCTGTGTAGAACACTGCAGACGTCGTTTGCCAAATTTCAATATATTAATAGTTTATAGTAAAATAACTGTCCGATACCTGCATTAACGTGTGAGATCAAGCGATAAGGTCTAATATATAAATTTTGACTAAAAATTGGTTATTAAAGAATAACGATTGGTCTTGAATGTATTTATAGTACCATGAAACAGAAGATGGTGTTTTTCTATTCTTCCATCCTTTCTAACCAATCACTGCAAACCGCCTGCTGTTTGTATCCATTTATATAAATATATTTTTGTAGCTTTTCCACATTATAATAATCACATTTTAATATGTTAATTAATTATGTATAGCAGTAAAGTATGTAAAATAGGTATTCAAAGTTTGGTTAACCTGTTATACGCTATAGTTAAAAATCGGGAGTAGCCTTCACTCGACTTTCTTATACTCTGTGGACACCATATGTCCATATCATATACAGAATTTCCGTATGAACTGTATTCTGAGTGGATTTTATTCTGTAATAATACAGACCACTCTTCACCGATCCATGTGTATTTAACTTTCTTTCCGGAACGCTAAACAAATCAAACTAACGTATACAACACATGAAATAAATATATTGTAAAGAAACGTTTAATTTTGTTTCCAATTATAACATTGGCATTAATTGTATTGTTTCATTTTACTATTGTATGTCATTCAATCAATAGCAATATCATTTTATCTCTTAAATAATGAAGATTATAAATTTACGTACTGCTTTTATTTTGTATTAGAATATATTCAACGTACAAATATTCAGTTCCACATTCACTATAATATTATTTAATTGGACGTTTGATTCGTTTTTGTCTTTGTTTCAAATAAATAAGCAGTGGTGAGGTTTTATTTTGAATTTTGCAATGGTTCAGCATTTTTTAAAAGTGTTAAATTGGTCAGTTTTCTCAGTGTTTTGCCGCTTAATACAATACATAAAATTTTTATAGTGTGTAGAGCATGCACATATACAGACACACAGACATCATTGCGAAAATAGCCAAAATTAATTGAAGGACTCTCAAAACAGATATTTTTATTAAATTGTATAGGGTTTTTTTTTTGTGATCATAATACTTTCTCTTACACATTACGTATAAGAAAGCAAAAAGAACAATTGTTGAAGCGAACAATAACCTCAGTAAGTACCGCCCAAGAAAACAATCCGCTTATATATGACAGATACATGTATTATAAATTGTATGTATATATTGCAAGTTTTATATATATATATGTATATGTGTATTTCATGTATTATTCAAATCGTCCCACTGAAATACGTTCACGTATGTCAATCGAAAAGAATACCGACGTGTCTCCGAATCAGGCTTCACGGAATGTTTCAAAAATAATCATACGAATTTTCATTAAAAATGCCACGTTGATGCGGAATATACATAAATCGAACAAATAAAAAATTATTCTTAAGAATGCAGAGGGTCCAATATTACAGTTTTTTTTTTACGGTTTATCCTTGTGTACCCTTAGTTATACGATAATTGTGTATTAACGTCATTCAAATGGACTAAAAATGAATTTTTAAACATAAACCAAAACCTTAAGGTGCATTCACAGCAATCCAATTAGAAAATATGATTAGAAGTTACAACTAATATTCCTTTTTGTTTTATGAAAAATAATGCTAGCTAACAAAATGTATAATTATTGCCTTAATTTTATTTTGGGAATTTTTATTATGTTGGGAATTTTTTGTCATAAAACAAACTGGATCATTATTTGTAATTACTAATTAGGTAGCTGTGAATGCAGCTTTATTATAAAATTACTGATCCATTCTCGACGTTTCGGCATCCTTTATGTCTATATTCTAATTCCGTTTACTTTGTTAAACGGAATGTATAATAGAAAGTATTGTAATCACAAAAAAAAAAAACGCTTCTTATCGATATTTTAATGGAAATATTTGTTTTGATGGTCCTTGAATCCATTTTGACTATTTTATCAATAACGGCTTTATGTGTATGTGTGTGTGAACGCCCTACAGTAAAATCTATTGAACGTTTAAATACGTTGTTTTGGATTAAAGATTCATATATCCCGAGAAAGATATTATCCTAATTTTGAAAAGAATATTTCAACCGGAAGTGCTTGTTTACTCTCTCGAAAAGCACACGAGTTACAGAAAATGTAAATCGTATAAAAGTTAAAGATATATCTAGGAACATTGGTATGACAAGTATTTTCCAAAAATATACCATATATTGTAAAATTGCTTTTGAATAAATAATATAACTTTTACGTTTACCTATTTAGCACACATATAGACATTGTTTCATGGCAATGGTAGAATGAATTTAAATCACAATAAAGCTATATTACATATATAGTTAAATCGACGTCGAGGCCACTCCAGATTCAAAATTTGATGAAATCACATATCGGACACACAAGTTCCTCACAATTATAACAATTCAAACCTTTAGAGGTACCGGGATTCAAACCTGGAGAGCAAACTTTCCACGTGGACATTAACGTATTAAAAATGTATGAAGGAGTGTACAGTATTTTAATTTAAGAAATATTTTATAAAAGATATGCGCTTTTAACATTTACCGAACGTTGAAATTACTCCATAAAATTCAACGCCGCCAACCTGATAAATGTCAAGTTTATGCTGTATATGGTGTTGATTTGTATTTGACACGTTCCTGTACTATTAAAATAAATGCTGTTTAGGAAATACTTCTTTTACGATTGAGCATATAAATATACGTTTTAAATTAGTACTCACACACTTACTTTGCAATAGTATATTAAACGTATTCATTTTATCCATTTAACGGAACTTTTTCTTCGCGATTATACTTTGAAATCCATATCGACTATATTATATTACGATAAAAATAAAATTAACAAACATGTTTTAAATATGTACCATGCTGTACAAGGTTGAATTTTCTAATATATTTTAATTTATTCAAGTCCAAGGATAAGATGACATTTTAGTTTCGCTAGGTAACTTAAATGAACTTGAACGAATATGTTTTACTTCTGTTTCACCTTCATTAATCTGCATTTAAATCATTGTCATTGTATCTGAGGCTTTTCCCGAAATTGATATATTAACTGTAAATGAAAACAAACAATTCTATTAGCAATATGACAAGCCAAAAAGATGGTTGCTTATATTTGCTTCAACCGTTTCCACTAATTTGACAAACAAATAAACGAAAGCTATTGAGCACATGTCCAAAAACCTGGAGTGCCCTTCATTCGACCTTCTTATACTTAGTTTTCATATTGCTGTCTAATGTTTGAGCGGTAGCTTGTCAGTTACGGCGTTAGGCTATGCGCAGCGCTTGAGTTGATATCGTAAAATACAAATTTTGTTTGATTACGGCTAAGGCCCACATTAAAAATTACATGGGCTCTAGTTTATGATTAAAGATAACTTTAAAGATCAGTCAACACTTATACTTTTCTTGAAATCGCTATGATAATATGCTTTTAATAATTAAGCTGTAATTACAAATTAACAGAAAATTCAAACCAATGTTTTGTTATCTTTGTTATATTTGCTACAAACAAAGAAAGTTAAAAAAAGTAGACTGCGCGCATTGTTTTGGGTCAGATTTGTTTGTGATGTGTTAGTATAACGGGTCTAACAAGCAAGTTTAGACCGTTGAAATATATGTATATATGTAGCGCAAAATATTAGAACATTGTGTACAAACACTTTACGGATGTCTGAGCAAATATATTAAACTCTATTGGTTCGATGAGTAGAAAACTAAAATCAGAATAAGTTATAGAAACAGTAAAATATGGTCTCAGTAAAAATGTAACGTACTACATTAGTGTCAGACATCACTTGATATATAAGTGCTAAGCCTAGTATCGGTTTAACGCATTAAAGTATACTTCAAAAATATAAAGTATCAATCAATACATCTAAACATAAAAGCAAGTTGTTAAATGGAGATTTTATTGTCGTTCATGTCAGCATCAATATGATTGTCATTGTAAATAATGTTTTTTTTTTATATCTTAAATGAAATATGAAATGACACCGCGTCCTATACACCTAATCTATTCCATATAAGACTTATTCTTCATCTAGCATAAGTACAGGCACCAATGTCTTCATCTCCCCGTTTAATCTAATAAAAGGATATTTTTAGCTCGCCGTACGAAGTACAGAAGAAGCTAAAGCATTCAGTCGTGTCTGTAGCATTCTCGGATCAAAAAATATCCTTAACAAAAAGTGTTTGTCTCGTCGCCCTGAATCCAAAAATATATCTAACTTATATACTTGGATGTTAGTCGTCGCTCGCTCGTAAGACCAAATGTATGCCCTCTATTCCTCTGAAGGTACCGGAGCGTATACACATATTATGTGGCATCCCATTTGAATCCGCAGTTTAAATCCGATCGCCTGTGTACTTCCGAAGTTATAGAGCCCCAATTTGGAGCCCCCCTTATAAAAATAATTAAAACACTAAAAAAATTTATTGAAAATCCTAAGATATTTTTTGTCTACAAGATTTTTTCATATTGTTAACCCAAAACCCGAAAAAAATTATTAAACATTCTAATTTCGAATTTTAAAATATGCACTAAACATTATTTTTATCAAAGTAATCTACGAAAAATTGTAAGACTTTTTATATCTATAACATTTTTAATTGTTAACTAATAGGCCATTATAATTAAAGACTTCTGCTCGCATCCCATAACTTAAATATAAGGCGAACTGGACGCATAGGTGCGCTGTTTTATCACTGATGTTTTAATTAATAGAACCTGTTATTACCACTGATTTTGGAAGAGAATATAAGATAAAACACAATAAAGAAAGTAATTGTTATTGATTTATTGACAAACTATACAGCATTTAAATAATTATATAATTATTATTATTAATTACTTATTTGGTCGACGATTTTAACAAAAATACACATTTTAACCATTCCTGAATAAAATCTTGCTATCTTGCTTCGGTATGAAGTCTGTGTATGTGTTTTTGTCGGTCTGTAGGTGTTTATGAACGCTTTAGAACGAAAAATGTTGAAGGTTAAATTATGACATTTTAAACTCAAGATTTTTTATAGTCCGGAAGTGCAACTTCTATTTTTGAAAACAATATATCATAACCGGTACAAATAGTTTATTTCTGCTATTTTTACAATATCTCGGAAATGGCATGAGTTAGGGAGAAATTTATTCTTTAAAAGTTGAAGATATTCAAATTTCTAGCAACTTTTGTGAATATAGTTTTTTCAAAAAACATCCCATATCCTGCAGAATCGCTTTTGAAAATGGTTATTTTATGTTTACGTTTACTTAGTTACAATATATATTGATTTTATTTCATAGTAAAGGTGAATTTAAAACAAAATAATTATAAATACAGATAGTGCAATTGCTTCGTAAATATATTACTTTCATTTTAAATGATACTATTTATAGAACAACATTAATTTCAAAGAAAATTAGAAGTATTATTCGATATTTCATTATTGACAGGTTATCATTGTATAAATGCTGGTCTCATCCCGGAGATTTGTAATTATATATAAAACGGAACTCGTATATTTATAGTAAACAAATTATGGAATAAATAGGTTACATTAGCATTTTAAGAGAATAAAGAAAGACAGTGAATCCTGTAGTAGTTTTTGATTCACCGTTTGCTGTGTTGATTAAAAATTAACTGACCAAATAAATCACGTATCTGCTGAGAAAGCGATAAATATAAGTGGTGTCATACTTAAGTATAACTGCAATTTACGTTTCCGATATCGTGTTGCATTTTACATGCACCTATCTCTAAAAATATGAATTATACAAGGAAGTATCATTCCTAAGTAGTCATATACTGAATTCCACATTTTTAGCTCGTCGTACGGTAGTATAAGACAGCTATAGTGCTTGGTCATGTGTCTGAAAAGGATTTACTAGAATAGCTCTTATACTAGCGGAGTTATAGAGCCCTTAAAAATAGAGCCTTCCTTAATACGGACATTATTATTCTTTAAATACCAAGAAAATTTACAAATAAATATTTTATATCTACAAAGTTTCTTTAAAATGTGAACCTAAAAGTTATAACAAAATCAATTTAAAATTAAAAATATAATTTTAACAAATAAATAAAATCTTCTAAAAATTATAAACATTTGATTCAGATTATTAACCCAAAGGCCAAGAAAAAAATACGAAAAAACAATTTATTTTAATTTGAAATATTGTAGCATCTACGTAATTATTGCAATCAATTCTGTATTTTAAGTTTGACAATCAATCCAGAACAATTGCTTTCATCATTGTTTAAGTTTTCATTTTCAAAAATTAGTGATTATAAATAGGGGTTTTTTTACCGGTGGTTAAAAAATGTTTATCAATATAAACAAATTTTAATTATTCGCTAAATAGATTATGCGGCGAACTGAATGGATTAATGTCTATATTCTTGTTTGTTGTTTTTAAACAAGATTCGGTACGTACAACGCACCGATGCGTCCAGCTCGCCTTATAAGTAATATAAGCGATGCGAGCAGTGGTTTTTAATTATTATGGCCTTTTGGTTAACAATTTTTTGATCCGAGAGTGCTACAGACACACGACCGATTGCTTTAGCTTCTCCGGTACTTCGTACGGCAAGCTGAAAGGTTATACATTCGTTATATTTTGTAGTACCAACTCACTAAACGAAATAAAAATAACCCCTGACTGGTTTTTTTACACGAATTAAATCATTTATTACTATTTGAACCGAAATTTCTGGCCAATGTTGCAACTAATATGATATAAAGTGTAGATATTTATAACAATACTACCTTTGCAAATACTGTCCGAGGCGTTTGCTATCTCCGATGCAGTTATATGTAGAGAATATGCCGCCCCTAGGGTGTGCAAAACATATTTTCTTGTCCTGCGTTTCAGGATATTGTAAATAGTAAATATATTTAAATCGTAGGTTCAATCGTGGGCAATACAATATTCTCTAACTATTCATACTTTACGCCCGTAGTTATATAAGTGTCAAATATGATTATAAATGAGACATGTGGTAGAAAAATATTAAACCTAAAATTAACAGGAAATTCAACAGAATCTGCACAAGTGATATGTTTTTAGCTCGTCGTACAGAATGTACAAATGATCTATAGCGCTTGGTCGTGTGTCGGTAGTATTTTAAATCCAATAGTCTTAAAATGAAGTAAACTGGTTCTACAGAAGAGATCATATTACTTTGTACATCTTTCAACATTGTGAATTTTATGTTTATAACCTATAAAACGTTAATGATCGTACGGGATCTTTATAGGCAAGGTCAAAATGATAACATTTTACCAACACTGTTGAAATCAATTAATTACTTGCAGAACAATGCAAGGAGGAAGCAACTGAAACAAAGTAACATTAACGATCTTTGTACAGAAACTGAATAAAAGAAGATTTATAGACGAGGTGATTTATTGGAGTGTGCTATGATTTATGTGTAAACTCGTAAAAAGTTTGCATAATAACGCTAATAAACGTATGATTATCATTAAGGAAGCGTCTGTATATTTAACTGTACAGTGAGATAGTTAACAACATCGTTACTATTGCTTATCCCCTTTTCACATCAAGACTTCGGGTCGAAAAAATCGTTCTTTTTTGCATTTTTCGCTAGTTTGAAGTGTGTTGATTATGCTTTCAAAGCGGGTTTGTGATAATCCCCTGGAATAGCAGAATAAATGATGAAAAATATATAAACTATCCAGTATGTTGTAAATCTTTAAACATGTTTTTCTCGAAACCATATTTTTCAAACTAGGTGTTTTATTTTCTCTGTAACTATTCGGCCGATTTGCTAGTTATATGCATACATTATTATAAATTACTATTATTTATAGAGCCCTAAAGTGAAAATAAAACTCGAAAAAAGACATATTTCTTCACAAGGTTAAATATTCACTATTTAGACCAAATGTTGGTATAAGCTCCAGAGAATTCTATAAGCTTTTATAATCGACCATTAAAATTGGATTCAGATGTCCCGCTGAAAAGGTACGAGTTCGCCCGTTTAGTGGTGACCTAGACATGCTTTCAGCGTTATTTAGGAATATTGGCCCGGGGGCTCAAAGCGGTTAAAGACGGGTTTAATTTATTATAATTATAAAAAATGTCTTATCATATTACTATATATGGACATTAAGTACTACATTCTATCTCTTCAAGAAACTAAACACGTCAACTCCTAGTATTAATATCAGAATGTTGTTTCTTGTGTAATTGTAAATATAAACAACGCCTACTCATATTCTCAGTTAGATTACCGCCCACGTTTCTACAATTAATATAAATCCTATTGATTACAATCGTAAGTTTTCTACTTACTAGAAGATGATTATCATAACATACAAAATATTATATTCATTCATAGTTGTAAATATAGAAATTAAAAGATAATTATTTTATGTTTCTTGGAATGATATATCTACATTGTAAATAATTAATGTAAATCAATGAATTTTCCTTAATTTTGTAATATTACCCTAAAAGCCAAACAATTTTCCTAAATTTTGTAAAATTACATGAATTATAAGTGTAGAATAACAGTGAAACTGATGTAAATTTACACAATTTTTACTTCCTTGGTGTATTCACAGCGATTCGTAGTTAAGCTTAGAAATTACAATTATTAAAATCAGTTTGCTATTTGACAAACAGTGCTAGCGTTCACAGCAACAAAAATTATAATTTAAAGTGTTGATTTGCTTGTTATAATACAAACTGATTTATTATTTGTAATTTCTAATCTTAATTACTAAGTGATTTACTGTGAAGCAGCTTTAAACGCAATAATAAGTAAATTCTAATTCGAGATTCCGACGAAAATACACGTTTTGACCCTCCCTACATCAAATGTGACTATTTGCAGATTGACGTCTGTGTGTCTGTGTGACTGTTAACGCTTTAGAGCCAAATCTGGCGAACGTAAAATTGTGAAACTTTAAAATCAAGACTTGTGTATGGTCTAAATGTGCACCCCCTATTTTTAATAGAATATTTAAACCGGAAGTGCATTTTTTGTCTTTTCTCCAAAATCTCTAAAACGACTGCACTTATGGCAAAAATAATTATGTTCAAAATGAAAGATATTAATATTTCGTACAACTTTTGTTTGAATAGTTTCATCATAAAATGTACCAGCTATGGAAAATCTAAACTGCTTTTATTTATGTTGCCAAAGATACGCATGTATTAGGATTATATTTAGTAAATCGTATGAACTATACCTGACAACATTTTGACTTAAATTATTATTTAGCGACATGGAACGTGTTTTGAGCGTATTGTTATTTAAAATTGCAAAACAAACGACAAAATCAACAAATTTGTGACTTTTTTATGCGATGGGTAACCTATTAAAGTCTTGTGCTGGCCACAACCATTTTTTTTTATTATGTTTGCTTGTAAATAATGTTTACAAACTAAAACATTGTATTATCTATGTCAACTTATTCGATTAGTATAGGTACTAAATATCTTCTGTGTAATATTGTCGATAAATCATTCGCAAATATGTGCGAAATGTGTTATTTGCATGAATACCACAACATTAAACTATATTTACTCCATAACTACAAATAGGTTTATCACATGCGGCGTTATTTTATAAACACTACCATATAAACATGCAGTTTAAGGTCAGTAATTATTCTTTATTTGAACCATAAATACAAAACATTTATGCTAATAGTATTAGTATCATTTCTAACTAGTTAATTTTAAATTATTAGCGAATAAATATCCGCAAATTAAGCGTCAAATTGTTATTTTATTACTTGTAAAATTAAAGATTATTTTTATTTTCTAGCTAATGATTCGGAATGAACTGCTAATAATTTTCAATTTACTATTAAATTAATTCCTTTTATTATTGTAATGAAACTTTAAATTCATGATATTTGAATTTGAATAAAACTGTATGAGTAGTTAAATGATCATAAAAGCTTATAAACGATTAAAATTATCTGCAGTGTCCTACACTATTTCAGAAAACTTTTTCTCTAACTCGTACAGTTTTCAAGATAATTAAATCTGGAGGGACCTGTACACAACTGTATACAAGAAAGATAAATAATAAACAGTCCGCCATCCATACGATATAACTGCAATTGTTGGTGTATACATAATTCGATTTATTTTTAAGTAAAGAAACAAACAAAAGTACGTAACTAAAATGAATGCTACAATACATTATTTATAAGATGGTATCACAAATCATTTTGATATCAGAAATTTATTGAGCCTTGTATATATACACACGCAACTTTTGCAGTGGATTTATTTCATGTCTGTTCGAAGACACTGCGCGCGATATTTTTTACAAGTATAATATATAACGGTTCGTAACACATAAAACAATTTTATACATTAAAATTGCATTTGGCTCACTTCTTTTATTGTTATTCCGTGATACAAATTGAAATTACTATAGAAAAGTGGGTAATTCGTGTACACGTTAGATATCGTTGTAGTTTTTGCAATTTCAAACACATTTCGTAAGAAAAGGTTATTATTTCATTGTTTCTATTATTTGAAACAAACAAGCTTAGGTCCAACGCAGCTATGTGCCAGCTCGCCTTATAATTAATATATGCGTTCCGAACAGTGATATTTAATTATTATGTCCTTTTGCTTAACAATTTGAAAATATATTATAGATATAAAAAGTCTAACTATTTTTTGTAGATTATTCTGATAAAAAAAAATAGTTTTAGTGCAATTTTAAAATTATAATATTTAATATTTTTTATGGCTTATAACAATATGCTAAAATTTTGCAGACATAAAATATCTTAGAATATTTAGTAGAATTTTTAGGTTTTTTTAATTATGTTTATAAGGGCAGTTATAAGGGGGGCTCCAAATTTAGGAACCCTATAACTTGGGAAGTATACGGGCGACTGGATTTAAACTTCAAGTGGATTCAAATGGGCTGCCAAACAATATGTATACTAAATTTGAAGTAAATCGTTTTGGCACCTTTAGAGGAGTAGAGGGCACAAATTTGGTCTTATGAGTGAGCGACGACTAACATCCAAGTATATAAGTTATATATAATTTTAGATTCAGGGCGACGAGACAAACACTTTTTGTTAATGAAAATTTTTTATCCGAGAATTCTACAGACACACGGTTGAATGCTTTAGCATCTTCGGTACTTCGTACGGCGAGCTAAAAATATAAAAATAAGGGAACAAGTTATACATTCGCGATTCGCATAGTACAGATCTGCTAATCTAGCACCACACCTAAAATATATTATTAAAGAAAAAAGTAGGCTTACACAACTTAAAGATAGATCGTTAAAATTGTTGAACTGTACTACCAATTTATGAAAGGAAGTGCTAAAGGTTTTTTTCTGCGATCATCTAATGAGTCGAATTGTTTTTCATGTTGGAAATATATCCAGGATTTTGAAATAGGTGCAATTTTTTCGGTAATTGAATTAATAATACATACCGTTGCAGAGACCAACCAACCTCTGTATTCGCTATTCATTAGATTTGTTCTCATTCAAATCTGGCAGGAGCAAAAAATTACTTAGATTATGTTTAGTTTTTGCTAAAGTCCATTAGGTATTATATGTGTTATAGTTTGTGGGAAAATGATTAATTCACGCTCAAGTGATTAACCGTTAGATACAGACAGACAGACAGAATTACCTAACAGGGAGATAGGTACTCTTAGAAACGTACAGGATTTGATTTTTAATTATTAGTTATGCGACTTAAAATAAACATTTGAAAACGTATACTTATACATATTTATTTGTTTAATTATTTCGACATTATTACTTTCTTGAACGAAGCCAATATATATATATATATGTATATATATATATATATATATATATATATATATATATATATATATATATATATATATATATATATATATATATATATAGATAGATAGATAGATAAATACTTCGCGAGTCAAGAACATATATATATATATATATATATATATATATATATATATATATATATATATATATATATATATATATATATATATATATATATATATATATATAGCTAAGATTTTAAAGGAAGTACATGTTTGGACCATCCATAAACTGGATCTAACTGTGTTCGAGATAACGTCTGCGTGTTTGTCTGTGTGGGTGAATGCTGTAGCGCCAAAACTGTTGAAGAAAACATTTAACTTTAAATTTCAGTTTTGTATATAACCCGAGTGTGAACCTCCTATTTTTGAAAATAATATCTTAACCAGAACTAAAGATTTTATTTTGTTACTTTTTGCATATCTTGAAAACTACACGAGTTTAAGATCATTTATTATCATAATAGTAGAAATTATTGATCTTTCTATAGTAACAATACTTATAGATTTTGTTTCATAGCAATCGTAGAGTGAATTTACAAAAAATGAAGCATTATTAAAATACAGATAGTGAAAGGACAAGTAAGTCAAGTGAAGTAGGCCACTCCAGTTTCTTATAATTAGCAAAGATAATCTTAAGATATAAGAGCTATTAGCCTTATGTTCGCTTTAAAAGTAGACAAATGAACATATATTCTGTGAAACAAAGTGATTTATAGGACACCACTGAGTGAATGTTTCAACAAGTTTTATGACACCGGCCGCCGCTTATTAAATATTATTACCTAGATAATAAAACAACCTCCATCTTAACTTAATTTCAATGAAACTACAATATCGCAATATATCTAATGTTAATTTAGTGAGTCAGACAAAAATAATTACATTATTCCCTTCACGGAGTGCACTTACTCTGCGTAACATTGCATAATCGTACATTAAGATCGTGGCAGCGATTATTTTTCATTAAATTCACACAGAGTGCATAGATATGAACGTTTATTTCGATTTGCAAAGGTCGCCACCAATGTAGCCATTACTTCAACGATAGAACACTGGGAATTCATAATAACTATATGCATGCACATAAAAATGAAAGCACTACTTTAAAACAAGGCATATCACGTTAATTGGATACGCGCTTGATTCGTTACACCGCGTGGCTAAATTACACATTGAAGTGTAATATAGTGTGAGTCACAATCAAATTAAAATATATATTTCGTGATCTGACAACCATTCACTAAATTGGTTTGGCGTGCACTTAAATCGATTAGGAATTGATTCACACGCATCACCATGATTTGCATTATTCATTGTTGCGTCTGATTTTTAAGCTCACCGTATAAAGTTAAGAAGAGCTTAAGCAATCGGTCGTGAATCCTGTTTATAATTCTGTTCTAAGGGTTCCATATTTTGGGGCCCTATAACTCCGAAAGTATAAAGGCGATTGGTTTTAAATTGCGAACGGAATCAAATGGGATACCAGAAAATATGTGTAGCTAGTTTGGCTTAAATTGCTCTGGCATCTTCAGAAGAATTTGGTCTTACGAGCGAGTGAAGACTGGTATCTAAGTAGTTAAGTATATATTTGGTTTCAGGGCGACGAGACAAACTTGTTTTTGTTAATAAAATATTTTGATCCGACAAGGTTACAGATACACGACCAAATTCGTTTAGCAGTTCTATACTTCGTACGGCGAGCTAAGAATGTTCTTGTCTCATCATCCTGAATCCAAAGATTATATACTTGGATGTCGTCGCTCACTTGTAAGACCAAATGTGTGTCCTCTACTCTTCTGAAGGTACCGAAGCAATTTAAACCAATTTTACTACAACTATTCTGTCACATTTTTAAACCAGGTAAATGTAACAGTAACGGAAATATCTCCAGACATCCAGACTTTTAATTTATCTTGAAGTATAACCAGCTCTGGTTTCTCCTATCAAAGTCAAACCATGAAATGTTCTTCTAGGTAAAGAAACCATATCTTACAAGCTTGTAAATGTGCTACTTGTAATTTTCAAACGTCAATGTTTAATTAGTCTAGAGTAATATAAGTCTAAAGTTATGAAGCACGTAATCCATTTGAGGCAGACATAATCAATCTGAATGCAGTAGTGCAATTATCCACCTGGCGATCTCTTCATTTAAATTTCTGATAATTAAACGCTGAAAATTTGCACTTAGCCAACGATAAATAATGACGGATATGTGCTATGATTTGTTATAGTATATTTAACATTCGCCAATCATATATTTCAACACTACAACAAACTATTCGCGGCTTACAAATTGCACGCTAATTGTGTTCTGGTGCGTTACTAATTACCACGTCTTTCAGTTCAAGGTTTATTTTGCAATCGACAATGAAGCACATACGAAGAGTACGGGGCCAAACAATATAGCATGCGCCAATGCACCAGCTCGCTACAGGCCTATTTATCGATATACAAGTCTTAAGTTTGAAGTTTCTCAATTTTGCGTTCGGCAGTTTTGGTTCTAGAGCATTCGCATTATTATTCCAATTCAGGGAGGGTCAAAACGTGTATTTCCGTTGAAAACTCTAGTTCAAAATTTTTCATAATTATATTGCTGTTATTTTAAAATTTAATAAAATATTAGATAGTTTATAATACTGACCCTAAATATATATCATACAATACATTAAATATTGTAAGGGAGTTTTAAACATATTGTAAGTCCGTGGTGTCAAACAGGTTGAGCAACACTGTATTTAGCACAACGAGTAAACGTACTAAATACAGTACGTTGTTTTATGCAAGTCATTGCCAATTTATCGCCCCGTTATAGCATTAATTTGTACAATAAAAATTCAATAAGTGTTTATACATTTTTGTTTGTTCCTACGAACGTTTATTTCTATGATGACGTTGGAAATAACGAAGAATGTATTTATAACTCATCGTACTGTAGTAAAAGGCAGATATATATTTTCTTGTTTCGTGAAAATGTATATAACTTATATACTTGGATTTTACCGCTAGCCCGTGAGGCCGATTTGGACCAAATTTGCTAAACATATAAATGTAATGCCCATAAAATTCTCGTTTCAGTATATACACAATTACAATTACATACATACAATTTTTATATATTGCACCCATAAGCTTCAAAAAATTAAAATATTAATTAATATATTTTTTAGTACATCAAAAACTCTTATGTCTATTAGGGTCATAAAATAATTATTATATATAATAATTTTGATAATTAAAATATTGTAGCACGTACGGATGAGGTTTAGACGTTTGGCAAAATTGTTGCAATCAATTCTGTATTGTCTTTATATCAACAATAAAATTATTACTTGCATTAGTGAGTTATATTATATTGTTTCTTTAAATATCATCGGTTTTAAATTGAGTTGTTTAATTAAAAACATCAAAGGTTTTAAAAAATCTACAAATGGGTTACATGGTGAGCATAAGGATTGTGTCTATGCTTGTTTTTATTTATTTTTTATTTTTTTGATTAACATACTTAACGTTTATAAATTAACTTCTTATAAAAATACAGTTACTGTCACTCAGATACGTATGTGAAATAAAAAAATAATAATTAATTGTGCTATCAATAATCTAGATCTTGTCTGCTACTGAGTTTATTAGGCAGGCATTGCTTCTCATGGGATAAACAGTTCAGCGGAAGTTGATTTTAACATATTAATACATTATTTGAAAATTTTCTATGGAAATAGGTTGATATTTCCTTTGAAATTCAAACCATGGGAATATTTTTATATTTCCATTTTTTTTTTAATTTACAAAATTATATGTTATGTTGTTTTATTTTCTTTGTACCATAATTAAATAACCAGTATATGAACATGACAGTTATATATCTAGGAACATATTTTTAATTTGTTACACGAATGTTTTATAGTAGTGTAATCATGAAAAATGTCGAACTCCAGAATATAATGAAAATACATGTTTTGATCATCCCTGAATCCAATCAGATTTTTTCTTTATGACGTCTGTGTGTGTGTGAACATTCTAGAGCTTTAGCTCGTCATACGATAGTACAAAACAGCTATAGTGAATAAAACTAGCTAGAGAATTAAAGTTCCAATGTTTATTCAATGTTGAAGTCTATACAGTATCAAAGTAAATTAAATTGGAAACATTTAATAATAATAAAAAAAAAACTAAAGAAAAATTCTTGTAGTTGGGCAAGGTCAACGAAGATTTGATATAGAACCATGGGAACATAATGTTAAAAATAGACTATAACGGTAAAAAATGTGTTTCGGAGAGTTTCATCCTACAATCATTTATTTTTTAATTAATCGCAAAACTAATATGTGAAAGTGTTACCATCACGCAGATATGCGTTTATATATGAATATAGATTTTATACTGATAATAATTGCACATTGCAAATTATCAATCTGTAGTAATTTAAATTCAAAGATTTTATTGATTTGATCTATAAATATGTCTACGCTTACGAGTTATTATATAGTCTTCGAGCTCGAATAAATTACTAACTTACTTATACGTTTACAACGCATAATTGTACCGAGTAAAAAGCAGTAATTAAAACAACATGTTAATTGAATAGTCAATGAGTTTCTTCGTTACAAACTTATATATTAGGTTTACCACCAGTCCGCTCTTCACCAATCTATATACTTATCTATCTTTCTATCCGGATCGCTATGCAAATCTTACGAGCTAACACAACACATGAAATAAATTGTTGGTATACGTTTAATTTTTTTCACAATTTTTGATACTCGGTGATTTTATTATAAAATATTTTGGAAATGTAGTAACTATGGATACAATAATCAACAAATAAATAAAGAGTTATTATGAATACAATATGAGTGTTCGATGATAAAAAAAAATAAGTCCAGTCAGTTTATCAGTGCGTAAGAAGTCCCAGAGAGCTGAAATCTGATATACACGTTCTTTTGATGGTTATAAATGAAATGTAAAAAGTCTTCTAAGATTTGAGCTTGGGAACCCATGGTATTCCACCATAAAGTAAAGAAAATACAAGGTTTTTATCAAAGAAGCAGAATATGAAATTTAAGTTAGTTTTAAGTTTCTTTTTTATTTAATGTAAAATCAACAGTTCACGTGGAACGCAAAGCGGAAGGTATGCGTGACACATGGTCTTATGCGCGGCTTGTTTATTTAACAAAAAAGGTGTTTATTATCTTTTATGAAAGTTTTTTATGTTATTTCAGTAAGAAACACATTAGTAAATAGAATTAGTGGGATATTCATTTCTTTCTTGCCCTTTTTCATTTTAAAATGGAAGTTTTTACTATATATTATTTAATTGACGTTTGATTCGCTTTGTCTAACCAGTGGTGGAGCTAGACTTTGTATTTTGCAGTGGCTCTTCATTTATTAAAAGTGATAAATGCCCATATGTTAAAATCCAAATATGTCAGTTTTATCTTACAATATTTAAAAAATAATACAGAGTCTTAGACGATGTTCACAATGGCCCGAGCCGCTGTAAAAAGGTCTGACCCCGCTAATAGTAACCAGGGAAACAAGACGTTCCGGACACATACATTCATCTGTGTGTATATAATGTAGCATATAAATAATTATAATATGTAGTAGAAGTAACACCTTTTGTCAAATAACTAAATGACATTGTGGAATAAGGATAAGTACGGCATATTTCACAAAAAGATTAATCATTGTCATAGCTTTTGTTACAGAACGTATCATTATTTAAATCTATACAATAACATCTGTAATAAGTAGTTGCATATCTCAAGCACAATGTCTGCCTATATTCAAAGATATTTATACTTGCCCATAAGGCATTTAATCCGCGTAATGTATCTGAAGTAATAAAACAGAACACTTGTAATTCTAGAAATCATGTACTAGACTACTGGGTTGCTTATCACAAATCTGTGATATAGTCACCAGTTTTATTAACAAAACAATTTTAATTAAATATTATGTTTAATTCGTATTCAGCAGAAGTTTTATAAATTTGAATTAGGGTCAAAAAGGGTAAGTTCGGTATCGACGGCTGCGTTTTGTGATTGGTTTTTGACGCTATTTGATTGGTAAGGCAAAATTTAATTACCAATCAAATTGCTTCCTTTAAAACCATAGCGAACCTATTAGTAAATACAAATTTTAATTCAGTTTGTTTATAACAAGCAATGCTAGTATTCACAGCAACAAAATTAAAATACATTAATTATTTATTTGATGCTGTGATCGCAATTATTGTTTGTCAAAAAACAAACTGGTGTATTAATTGTAATTTCTAATCTGAATTAATAATTTACTCACTATAAATTGGATCTTAAATGTGTATTTACAGCGTAACAATTAGTAGTTTAACTTAGAAATTACAATTAATAAATGCAGTTTGTTATATGACAAACAAGCGTTCACAGCAAAAAAATGTATAATGATGCGTGTTCGTTTTGTTGTTGTGAATGCTAGCATTGCTTGTCATAAAACAAACTGGGTTATTAATTGTAATTTTCAAACTGATTACTAATTGGCTGCAAATGGATTTTTAGCCTTGGTAACTAGATTTTGTAATAGGTTTATTTGATCGATATTTAATCATATTAAATTTTGACCATATACCGACATATATTTCTCAATAAAGTAATATTTATATAATATACTCATTTATTGTTCCTTAATCAGAATATATTTTACGGCGACTTTTCAATAAATGGTACCTTTTTCGAAATAACAGATGATAAATAAAAGTTTTTTGAAATTGTAATATCTTTAACATTTATTAAATTCACTTTATCTCTGACTATGTCCGTTTCAAGATGTACAAAACATGACACGATTAAACATGCACTTCCGGTTGAAATATCTATTTCAAAAATTGGAGGTTTTCTTTCCTGGGATTTATAAAACATAAATTCTAAGCATTATATATTTATGTTCAATGGGATTGGCTGTAGAACACACACAGACAGACAGACAGACACTCATACACACACATACACAGACAGACAGACACAAATACACACACACACATACACGCACACAGAGAGGGACATTAAATTTCACCCTCAAAACGGAAGTTTCCATAAAAATACCGAGGTTAATTTATGTTTGTGAACACATTACTCTCTTTTATACATTACGTATATGAAAGTAAAAAATCAGGTAGTTTATAAAAACGTACCAATTAGTTTTGTTAATGAAATAAAACACGCTACAAGAGAATTAAGTTCGTTAATTATCCAATTAGAACAAGAATTTTCAAATAATCACTTTGGTAGCAGTCATCTTACAATGAATTACCAAAACAAAGCTAATTTACAGACACCTATGGCATCATAATATATATGCTGCTCGAATATGGCTAACATTATTTGTATCTGACATGGCATTCATAAATCGCAGAGGACGGAAGCGTTCAATGCGTACATTTCGAATAACCGAACGAGTTGTAATAGTATGTTTTCACGAAAACGGTAATGAGCAAGCATCAAGACCGGTTTCTCGTGTCGGTGTGCGGGTCTAGCTTGGCATCGTTAGCCTAGCCTAGAGGACCCGTTCGCCTGGTGCACTTTAAAACGTTTCGAAATTATAACACCGTTAGAGCCGATATTATTATGTGCATATACCAGATCGGAGATCAGAAATTGAGAGTGGTTGTGTGTGACATTTAAAACAGATAACTTCGACATGAGTTTATAACGTGTGGTACCTGTTTTTTCTCTTTCTTTGTTTATGTTGTAGCCTCCTGGTTATCAGGGCCGCATTATATAAAATTTATTTATTTGCTCAATGTTTTGGCATCATTTATGCCATCAGGAGTTTGAATAGTTAATAATTTTAAAAATCTTCATAATGTACATGAATAATCAATATAAATAGAAATACACCGCAGCTAATAATTTATTTTGCGTGAGCGGAGCCATCGCAATGCCGGCCCTGTCGAATACTTTTGGATATTATTTAAATTAGGTTTATTTTTTGTTTGTCAATTATGGGCTAGTCCCCATATGTAACCTCGTGTTACGCGTAAAGATCACTTGATCTGGGATTCGACACAATTAATATTCAGATCATTTATATTAATTGTACAAGTTTTTGGAGGTGTGTGGTATATAATATAATCGTTCTTGAACTATACATCAGTCTGTATTTTCGACTTGATTTACCAGACTATTTTTTTAATGGAACTGGTCCGGAGGAATGTGTTTTTTATTTCGTATGCATAGCCAACTAGATCCGTGTCTATTGTTGTAGCTATGCCTAATATTTATTATAATATTTAATAATTGGGGCCCTAGGCATATATTCGGTATTACTATGATACTATAGCATGCATATGGTGTGACATCTACCGTTGGATGTCCAAACTTTGTATATATAACGTCACCAATGTGGGTGAGGCCATAACGACCCAGACGTTGGTGCTAGGGCTGGGCAATAATCGATATATCGAGAAATATCAATACCACACACTAGGTATCGAGGTATCGAATTTAAGTACTATACCTATCTACGATTTGTTTTATCTTAATCGATACTTTTAATATATACGTTTCTTTCAATACCAGGCTTTTTTTCTTCATTTAATTGATAACTACATGATTCTGAAGTAAAACTTGTCTAAAATAAAAATAATCCGCACGGCACTTTTTTATAATCAGTTTTTCTATTATTCGATTTGTGATTTTTAAGAAATTATAATATAATTTTTTTATATGAACAATACACACATAGTTTACTAACCTAAACTCTTTTATAATATAAAAACATAACATTTAAATTATTAATAATTTATCTTGCAATATTAAAACAAATAATTAATGCAAATTTTAAAATAAATAATTATAATCTTTTTTTATGGTCTTTGGGTTACCAATATGAAGAAATCTTATAGATAAAAAATATCTTTGTTGTATTGTTTGTAAAATTTTTGGGTATTTTAATAATTTTTCTTAGGGCAGTATTAAGGGGAGTTTTAAATTTTGGGGCCCTATAACTCGGACAGTATGCGGGAGATTGAATATTAACTGCGAGTGAATTCAAATGGGATACCAGTTATTAAGTGTAGCAAATTTGGTTCAAATCGCTTCGATACCTTCAGAGAAGTAGAGGGCACAAATTTGGTTTAATTAGCGAGCAAGCGAACGACTAACATCCAAGTAAATATTTTTGGACTCAGGGCGTCCCATTTGAATTCGCACCCAGTTAAAATCCAATCGCGCGTATACATTCCGAGTTATAGGGCCACAAAATTTGAAGCCCCTTTTAATACTGCCCTAAGAAAAATAATTAGAACACATAAAAATGGTACAAGAAATTCTAAGATATTTTATATCTATAAGATTTCTTCATAATGGTAACCCAAAGGCCATAAAAAAAAATAAGGAATTATAATTTTGAATTTTAGAATTTGCAGTAATATTTTGCTTTGAGATATCAGCGAGTAAGTCAGAAATCAATAGTCAGAGAGAGATAAATAGAGAGTCAATTGGAGATATTAATTTCCGGGCAGAGAGAGAGATAAGCTGTTCGTGAAAAAGTTAAGTGAATATAAGTTCATGTTGGTGTAAAATAAATGCCTTATAGTTAAAATATGTATCGAAAACAAGTTAAACAAAAATAAATAAATAAAATAGTGAGTAAGTAAAAATAAGTGTTTAGAATTTATGATTTTACAGCTAAAATAATCAAACTTCTTTAATAATATATACCATATTGTAAATTTTGAATGGTTCGACAAGACACATTTTACGAAATTATGTATATAAAGCTTAATATGTCAGAAATTAATAGATATTTACCGTTGTTGGCAGAGACCGGGATATAAACAGGTGTAACCTTTTAATAAGAAATACAAATATGTATATAAAATTGCATCTAGGATTTTGTGTGGTCCTTCTGTTTAGTTTGACAACTGCCCGCTAAAATGTTTCATCTGTAAACCTTTTAGTAGTAAATTAGAGAGCCAGCTACCGAATTACTTGCTTGTTTAGTTAATAAAAATGTCATATAAATTTATGATTCTTAAGTTGTAAAATTAATAAAGTCTTCGCTCGATTTTCTTGTACATAGTTTTCATTATAAATGAAATATTTTAGTACCTATATATATATAAATATATATGTATATATATATATATATATATATATATATATATATATATATATATATATTTATATATGTATATATATATATATATATGTATATATATATATATATATATATATATATATATATATATATATATATATATATATATATATATATATATATGTATATATATGTATATATATGTATATATATGTATATATATACATATATATATATATATATATATATATATATATATATATATATATATATATATATATATATATATATATACATATATATATATATATATATATATATATATATATATATATATATAAATTTTGTTTTAAATTCCTGCAATGTTTGCTGTGAAATAATATTAATAATAGCTATATAAAAAAGCTGGTGTGGCCCTTACTAGACTTTCTTGAACTTTCATTACCTATATATATAATAATAATCCTCCTACGATTGCTATGAAACAAAAGTAATATTATATATAATTAGGAAAACTTAAATATATAATAATCATTTTCAAATGCGATTATTCAGTAAATGGTACGTTTTCTGAAAAAACTTTTATAACAAAAGTTTCTTGAAATTTAGCTTTCTTCAATTTTTATATAAATCAGTTTTTCTCTAACTCATACCATTGCCGAGATATTGCTAAATTAGAATTATTACATCCGGTTAAATATTGTTTACAAGAAGAAGAGGTGCAAACCGAGATCATAGACGATTCTTAAGTTTTAACTTTCATAATTTTGCCTTCAAAAATTTTTGTTCTAAACTGCATCCAAGTGATTTTCGAAAATTGTTAGAAGTTTTTAACTTTTATGAACATATTTTTCTGTAATTCATGCCATTTCCGAGAAATGAAATAATAACTAGAGTAACCTTTTACATCCGATTAAAATATGCAATATTATCTAAAAATAGAAGATCTTAAGTTTAAAGTTTTATAAATTTATCAGCAGTTATTATTGTAGAGCGATCACAGATACACAGACATTATTTGGAAAATAGTAGTAGTAGAAACGATTATTTTTGTTAAAATTTCAACTTCAAATTTTGTCGCGATTACAATACTTCCTTAAATACATTCGTATAAGTAAAAAAAAATTAAAATATAATTTATGGTATATTTTATGTACTTGGCTCACGGAATAATAGGTTAATATTTGTTTAATTTCTAAATGTATAGAACATGTTTGGTTTGAACAGTTTAAACAAATAATGTGTACAAACCTTTGCAACATTAGCTGTGTAGGTATTTGTATACGACACATACAAGAAACAGGATAACATTCTAAGTCTCATTGGGACTCTTAATCTAGTTGGAATTCATATACCGTATACTTTTCTTTGTATCAACATATTGGCGGAAAAAATTACCCTTGGAATATACAATCTTCTATAGGCGTAACAGAATTCATTCTAAACCAGTGCTACTCAAACGGTAACCTGAGAATAGCAGTCGCAGTTCCTGATGATGAACGAGAGGTATTTTTTTTTATTGTTTAATGTCTTCAAAGACAAATAATTATACTTAGGTTTTCTTCAGTGGTTAAAAAAAAGTTTACTACACAAGTAAAAAGTCTTAGAAATAGAATAAACGGCGAGTTGAAGGCATTAGTGCCGGTGCCCATGCTTGCTTAATTTTACCTTCGTATATATATAATATCTTAAAAAAAAAAACATTCCCTTTTTACAACTTTAGTCGCCTCAATTTGCAATTAATATAACATTGCAACATAACCTTTAGAATAATTTGCTGAATGTCTTAACTTTTATGCAATTGCAATGAATACGAATGATAATAAAATGAAGTGAAGCGTTAAACCTAAGTGGATGTTTGTATATATTGGAAAAATATGTTAAGGTCAATTTTACGCTTATTTATATGTAGCATACGTAATATTTTAACGATTTACACAATTCCATATTAATTATCACTTAATAAAATGTACTGCTACGAGAACCATGTAGCATTTTTTATTATATGTCTATAGAAGATAAGTTACGACCTGATTTTTTTTTGTCAATGTAACTTGGAAAATATTGAAATTAAAGTCACGATTTAAAAATTATTTTTTATTTATTCACTTACGTATAATCAAGCAGAAATTATTATAACCACTTATTTATTTCTAGCTCGTCGTACGAAGTACCGAAGAAGATAAAACATTTGGTCGTGTGTCTGTAGCATTCTCGGATTAAAAAAAATTCATTAACAAAAAGTGTATGTCTCGTCGCCCTGAATCCAAAATTGTATATAACTTATATACGTTAGTCGTCGTTCGCTCGTAAGACCAAATTGGTGCCGTCTACTCCTCTGAAGGTACCAGAGCGAAGCACACCAAATTTGGTACACTTATTATTTGGTATCAAATTTGAATCCGCTCGCAGTTTAAATCCAATCGCCTGTATACTTCCCGAGTTATAGGGTCCCAAAATTTGAAGCCTCCCTTAATACTGCCCTCATAAAAATAATTAAAACAGCCAAAAATTCTACTACAAATTCTAAGATATTTTATGTCTACAAGATTATTTCATATTGTTAACCCAAAGACCATAAAATATTATTAAATATAATTTTGAATTATAAAATTTGCACGACAATTTTTTTTAATCAATATTATCTAAAATTAAATGTAAGACTTTTTACACCTATAACATATTTTCAAATTGTTAACCAAAAGGCCATAAAAATTAAAAACCACTGCTCGCAACGCATATCTTACCTAAAGGCGAGCTCTACGCGTTGGTGCGTTTTACGCGTACCAAATCTTGTTTATCTTGTCGTACAGTATGTACAAAAGAGCTGAAGTATTATTTGTGCATGTAATATTCACGGAATACGAATAAAAAAATCTGGAGTGTTCTTCACTCGACTTTTTTTGTACTTAGTTTGCACTATATATGTAATATAACTTCCTTAATTTATTTTTCACATAAGTTGCACGCATTGGTGCTTGCACATATGCTATTATATTAATATGAATCAAATTTTCAAATTTGATCAAAACCAAAGATTATCGACTTTTTGTTATCAATTTGGCGTAAAATCTCCAATATACTCATTCATAATTATAAAACTAGTAATCTTAGGATAACAGATATTCATTACGTTAATGAAAAAAAAAGTTATACATATATATACTCGCTTTACGTCTTTCTAATTCAACAAGATTCGGTACGTACAACGCACCGATGCGTCCAGCTCGCCTTATAAGTAATAAATGCGATGCGAGCACTGATTTTAAATTAATTTTGCCCTTTGGTTAACAATTGAAAATATGTAATTATTTAAAAAAAAAATTAGTACATATTTTACAATTAAATATTCTTTATGACCTTTGGGTTAACAATATGAAATAATCTTGTAGACATAAAATATCTTAGAATTTTTAGTAGAATTTTTGGGTGTTTAAATTTTTTTTATAAGGGCAGTATTAAGGGAGGCTCAAAATTTTAGGGCCCTATAACTCGGGAAGTATGTGGGCGATTGGATTGAAACTGGGAGCGAATTCAAATAAGATGCCTTATAATATGTGTAGCAAATTTGGTGTGAATCGGTCCGGTACCTTCAGAACAGTAGAGGACAAAATTTTGGTCTTACGAGCGAGCGACGACTAACATCCAAGTATTTTAAGTTATATATATTTTTGGATTCAGGGCGACGAGACAAACACTATTTGTTAAGGTATTTTTTGATCCGTGAATGCTACAGACACATGACCGGTTGCTTTAGCTTCTTCGGTGCTTCGTACGGTGAGCTAAAAAATGTATATAACTCATATACTAATGTGTGAATAGTGAGACCACCTTTGTGGACGCCTTGCGGCGAGCTGTAGGCGTGTCTGATTCAATGCTTGTTGCTTAGAGATATTTATTCTTGCACTAGAATAATTATAAACTAATTATTTAGACCAATAAGTTCAAACAAGATTTAAATTAGTATTCAGTACAAACAAATCTGATGTTATTGTAAATCTATTCTGATACTGAATTATACGTTAACTATTGTAAGCTATCATTAAGTCCAAGTATGGTTAACGTGGTTTTGAACAAAATATAGCTTGTTGTAAATGTTATTAGTCTGTAGTTGATCTTATCTGTAGATATCTACATTTATGTATCATAAACATATTTGTTATTATTATCATATCAAACTATAGACCGTGAAAATATTCAACAATAAAATACTAATTGCTTGTAGTATATCTCAAACGCGAGTTATTTCCATTTTTTTTATTTTCAATGTTATATTATAGCCGGTAGCTCGCATTATGTAAAGAAAAAAAATCACAATAGAGTTGTTGTACTTACATATATAATAAAATTTTATGTTATTGTTGTTATATACACAATATCCAAGAACATATCGAGATTTTTCACGATTTCTTAAAATAAACAGCTAAATTATTGGTATTTTTATTGCACATTTTAATTATATTTTATTTGTTTACTAACGGAAACCAGTAATATTAATAGTTTTTAATCAATGTTTAGTAATTATCGTTTGTTGTTCGGGAAAAAACATAAGAAATAATTATTTTTAAATTTTAATGCCAAGCGTGGAGTAGGAGGGGAAGTCTGCTGCTCGCATCGCATATATTGTTTATAAGGCGAGCGAAAGGCATAGGTGCTTTGTACCTAATCTTGTTTTTAGAATAATGCTTGCATCAGTGGAGTTGGTACCTTTTAGTTTTCACATAAATGTCATGTTCAATATTATTTTTATGGACTACTCTAATCGTGTTTATTCTGGTTGCTAGAGGGTTCATTGTTTACGCGCACCTACAGCGTTTATAGAATTGCCTAAATTGCGTATGTTATACGGGAATAATAACAATAGCAGCGGATCGCTTATCTGGTCGCTTGTGCTTGGCTTGCCTACAAAGCAAGCACATTTGACATTTTTCCAGCTTGTGAACGTGCGACATCGAATACATAACGATATCCTGTCCCGCTGCAGGCCGTATGCTCAGATGTAGAACGCATACGTGATGGCTATACCAATCACTGTTTTACCTTTTGCTGTATGAGTATAGAAGAGTGCGTAAACTGTGTATACGTTAGATTATCATGTATAACAAATAACCGTTTATTCCTGAATATATTTAGACAATTTTATCAATGACGTCTGTTTGTCTGTGTGTGTGATTGAGTAAACGCTCTACATATAATGTTTTGAATTTATTATTATCATATACTGGAAAGAAAATCCCCTAATTTTGTAATTTTATTTCAACGACTATTTTCGGAATGACGACTGTCTGTCTGCCTATGTGTCTACTGTGTGTCTGTGTATCTGTATGCTATAGAGCCAAAACTGTCGAACGTAAAATTGTGAAACTACAAACTTATATGGTCTAGATGTGCACCATTTATTTTTGAAAAGAATATTCAAATCAGAAGTGCATATTTACGTTATGTTTTGTTCTATCTCCAATATCATCGAAATTTCACCTTTCCTGAATTGAATGTGACTATTTTCGGAATGACGTCTGTGTGTATGTATGTCTGTATGGTCTACATGTGCATCTCCTATTTTTAGCTCGCCGTACGAAGTACCGAAGAAGCTAAGGCATTCGGTTGTGTGTCTGTAGCATTCTCGGATCAAAAAAATTCCTTAATAAATACTGTTTGTCTCGTCGCCCTAATACAATAGCATAAATAACATATATATTTGGATGTTAGTGGTTGCTCGCTCGTAAGACCAAATTTGTGCCCTCTACTCCTCTGAAGGTACCGGAGCGATTCACTCCAAATTTGGTACACATATTATTTGGCACCCTTTTTGAATATATTCGCAGTTTAAATCCAATCGCGTGTATAGTTCCCGAGTAATAGGGCTCCAAAATTTGGAGCCCCTCTTAATACTGATAAAAAAATATTTAAACATACAGAAATTCTACTAAAAATTCTAAGATATTTTATTACTTATATACTAAATCATTCAATGCACAAATTAATTAGGGGTGACGAGTTGACATCCACTTGGTCATTTACAACCATTAGGTCATTTGTAACCAGTAGGTCTACATACAATATAAACGACAGAGAAAATAACGAAAATACACAAGCGTGCTCACAAGGAAAAACCGTGTAAGGGAATGCTTTATTTTATAGTGTAACCATGTCTAGGTCTACATTTACGAAAACTACTAGAAAATTCGGTACCCGCTAAATTATTCAATTAGACAGATGAATCGGTGAGGAGTGAACTATATTATGTATATGATATGGGCACATGGGTTAACCTCGTATATATATTTGAGTATTAATACACGAAGCATTGCGTGAAAATAATATAACTTGTTCAATTTATAACAGATTCAAAAATCAGCAATTTAAAAGAAATATTTAAAAAAACAGTAATAACTTAAGGAAACAAATAGTAATCACGTAAAATGGATTATTCGGAATGAATATTTTAGCATGTGAACAGTCTTAAGCAATATATCACATTAACAAGATAGAATAAAGCTCAGAATATATGTTTCTAACATTCTTATATTAAAAGAGAATGTACGTACGAAATGTTACTGCGTTATGTTGAAATTAATTAGCATCATTCAAATTTATCAATTTATGCAGCAAAGAAAAAAATATAATTATTTCTTTTGATGGCAACTTTCGGTAATGAATTATTGGTGAAGTACTACCTGTATCGCAACTCATTTTGACAGCATAAGGCACACTAATGAGCACCAAGCGAAGAACGTGCTTTTCTTTTATCGGTAATTAGAAAAAAAAAGACTTCTTCTCACATATAATAATCATAATGTTTTTGATTTTGTATTCAATAAAGAGGATGAGCCAACATTAATTATTAATACGACCAGAAATAAGTGATTGTCCATTGATTGCATGAATGAAATAATGAACGTACTTTGGGAGAGAATTATCTGTACTGGGAAAAAATATGGAGTGGCCTGCGCTCGAGTTATATATCCCAAACAAACTGTCAAACAAATTAATATTCCACAATAATACTCTGAAATTGTACCATTTAGTTTATAATATTATTACATAATAAAATACTGTTTTCAATAACCAGTGCGCTCAAACTCGTTCTCAGTCGATCTATTTGTAATTGCCGGTGGCAAAAGACAAATATCATATTATTTAGATCTATTTTGTTTCCCTGTCAACATATTGTCAGGTATAGTTCATACGATTTTACAAATATTAAATATATTATTGCCAAACAAAATTAAAAACATTTAAGATTTTCTGTAGCAGTTTTATCGTAACTGGTACATTTTTTGAAGAAACTCTTCAGACGAAAGTTGTGCGAAATATTCATATCCTTCCTTTTTGTCATATGTGCAGCCGTTCTAGTGATATAGGAGATAGAACAAAAAAGCTTAGATACAACGCACCTATGCGTCAGGCTCGCCTTGTAAGTAATATATGCAATGCGAGCAGCATTATTATGGCCTTTTGGTTAACAATATTACAAAATGTTATAGATATTAAAAGTCTTCCATTTTTTTGTAAATTACTTTCATATAAAAATATTTTTTTAGTGCATATAATTCAAAATTATAATTTTTAATAATATTATTTGGTCTTTGTGTTACTAATATGAAAAAAATTGTAGATATAAAATATCTTAGAATTATTAGTAGAATTTTTGTATGTTTAAATTATTTGTATAAGGGCAGTATTAAGTGGGGCTCTACATTTTGGGGCCCTATAACTCGGGCAATATACGAGCGATTGGATCTAAACTGCGAACGAATTCAAATGGGATACCAAATAATATGCGTAGTGTACATCGCTTCGGTGCCTTCATAGGAGTAAATGGCACAAATTAGAATCAGGGCGCCGGACAAACACTTTTTTTTTTCTGAAATTTTGGATCCGAGAATCGAGAAAATCATTTAAAAATATAAAATATTTTAGCACGCTAATAAAATGTGTAGAAATATTTGGAATATCACAATATTGTTCTTGATTAAATACAGATATTCAATTATCACTGTGGCGAATGGATAAGACTTGATTTTTACGGTGAAAGTTGCTTTTCGAAGTACGAAATATTTCAAACTCAAGATTTTAACGAAAATACACGTTTTGAACATCCTTGAATCGTTTCTATTTTCCAAATGATATCTGTCTGTTTGTTTATTTTTAAGTTTGTCTATTTTTCAATTTGTCTATTTATCTGTGTGTCTGTGAATTTGATTGTCTATTGGCATGCATATTTGTTTGTTTGTCTCTTGGCATGCATATTTGTATGTATGTTTGTCGGTTTATATATATGAATTAATTATGTATGTTTGTTACCTGTGTGTCACCACTAATTTTTAAAAGCCGGAAAACAGCAAAAGTTGCAGAAAATATAACAACCGACCGAGTTAACAACATAATCCAAGTATATAAGTTATATACATTTTCAAAATCAAGGTGATGAGACAAGAACTTTTTTGATCCGAGAATGTTACAGACACGCGACCAAACACAATAGTTGTCTTGTAGTAATAACATTTACCGTTTTGCAGAAGGTAGCTAATGCTGATGTTAAAAGAAAGATGAAAGTTCAGGCCATTATCTTTTGTAGTATTATTATTTACGTAAATACATGCATTGTATCATCACTAGCCAATGATCTCTACTGACAATATAACCATAAATCATATTCAAACTACCGAAACAGTTTTCTAAACTTATTAATAATAAAATTTACCAGTATTCTCTATTGGAATATAAACAGTTAATCATCCAATTGTATGTTTTATTTTCAACAGACATGTCTTGCACGTGTAAATAACTTCTACTTGTTATAAAAAATAATTGTACCTACAGTTCTTTTCTGACTGTCTAAGATGCCATGTCTATTTTTTTTTTTTTCATCTTTCACCGCCTTACATCTTTGACAGCGATTTTGATGTATCGGCTAACACTGTCTGTCAGCTTGTCTGCGCATCTAATTTATGCTGAATACAAACGAAAATATTTTGCTAGGTTGACATAGTTTTTAGTATTAAACCAGTATAGATACAAGCACTAATGCCTTCAGCTCGCCGTATTTATTATTTGGTGGAATTTTAATATTCTCAATTTTAGTAAAAACTTTTTTTTTACCATTTATGTTTTATGGAATAAAATCTAATTATAACAACTTATTTTTGAAAACATAATATGATAAAACATGCATAGAAACAACGCACGAATGCGTGTTATGAGTAATATATGCGGGGCGAGTATCGGTTTTTAATTATTATGGCCTTTTGATTAACAAATTGCAAAAATGTTATTAATTTAAAAAGTCTTGCATTTTTGTAAAAATAATTTTGATATAATAATTTTAAAAGAAATTAGTTCAAATTTAAAAACACAAATTTATAATATTTTTCATGCCTCTACAGTCACAAATATGCAAAAATCTTGTAGATATAAAATATCTTAGAATTATTAGTAGCATTTTTGGGTGTTTTAATTATTTTTATACGGGCAGTATTAAGAGGGGCTCCAAATTATGGGGCCCTATAACTCGGGAAGTATACGAGCGATTAGATTTAAACTGCGAGTAGATTCAAATGGGATGCCATATAATATGTGTATCTAATTTGGTGCGATTTGCTCTGGTACCTTCAGAGGAGTAGAGGGCACACATTTGGTCTAACGAGCGAGCGACGACTAACATCCAAGTATATGAGCTATATATATTTTTGGATTCAGGGCGACGAGACAAACACTTTTTGCTAACGGATTTTTTTGATCAGAGATAGTTACAGACGCACGACCTATGGCTTTGGCTTCTTCGATACTTCGTACGGCGAGCTAAAAAATAATAAAAATTGTTTCATTCATACGAACAAACAACGTCATTAATCAACAACATTTTTAATTTCAATATTATTATTTGAATACATTTTTTTTTTTTGGCTTCGGTTTCACAATTTAAAAAATGTTATAGATATAAAAAATCTTATAACTATTAGAAGATTTTTTCAATGTAATTTTTTTTTTTTTTAATATATATATATATTTATAATTAATTGGTTTAATTATTTTCCTATTGAATTCGGGTCACAATTTGATTACATTTTGTTAATATAAAATAATATTGGAATTTTTTGTATTCTTATTAATATTAGAGTGGTTAAAGCAGTCTCCAAATTTCGGAGTCCTAAAACTTTGAACCTGTACAGAAGATGAGATTTAAAATATAACTTCTTGTTTAAATTAAAATTCGATAAATTGTTTTCGACTAATTTTCCGGTTTCCCGTGTTTTAGCTAGACGTACAGAATGTACAAAAGAGCTATAGTGATCGGTCGTGTGTCAGTTTTTTTTTTTAATTCTTCTTTCCCTAAATCTTTCTATTAACATAATAAGAATAACCATTAAATAAACAATACGGCGAGCAGCAGGCATTGGTGTACATATGCTATGCTTATGGTAGTTTATCTTGTAGTTGACACAGTATAACCTTTTAATTTCAATGGAACTAACAAAGATACAAAAATGTTTTGCAAAGTAAGAAAAATTCTTCGGCTTTACGGTAAATGCAAAAAAACTTGAACATTGTTGAAGCCATCGTGCTTTATCCGTCTCTATCTAGGATTACCTAGAATGATAAAATGTACATGCAGCAAATAAGTATATTTGTCAACGCAGTAAAGTACGTAAAATGGGTCATAGTTGTATATACGGTATATTCGTTTCATTTAATAACTCAATTTCGCGATGCCTAATGTGGCACAAATCTTCAACATGCATCAAGCCTGAAACACCGATAATATTACAGAAGTTTCTTTGCCTTCTATGCAGAAATAAGCAGTCATGTCACGTGTGCTATAAGGACAACATAATCATTCAAAAAGTTATTGTGCACTACCTACTGCTTCCGCTGCAACTGTGAAATTTGATGTGATCTTCATGCCTTATTTGCGGTGACACTTTGTGAATAATGAATATATTTCCTCGTTGCGCAAATAAATTCACCTAATTTCGAGTGAATTTTAACGCATCAGTGCCTCCTGCTCACCTTGCGGTCGGCTTACAATAAATCTTCGCGGAAATATCCAAATCGAGAACAGGAATTTACTTCTTTTTTTACATTTGCAAATATTATCTCCCCAGTACATATTACAGACAAAGTGTTAATACAAAACTTGTTAAGAATTTTAAACTGCGTCGATTAAGTTTAATTTCATTGCTTAAATACATTTAGTATAACACTTATTTAATAAATAAAATATGTAAATTTCATCAAAAATCTACTACATTTACAAAAAGAAATCATGAAATTTCGCCAGTCGTCAAATTACTCAGTTGTTATTTATATTGTATGATATCTCTGTACATATCTTATTTACATGTTTGTATTCATAGTTACTACGTTTACAAATTTTTTTCATAGTAACGCTTTGAAACAAAATTTAACAATAATTTGACAATGTTTGCTTATAATGAATGCATTTATTTTGTGTTGTGTATGTTACTTCGTAAGTATTGTATAGAGTTCCGGATAGGATGCTAGATACATAGACAGATGAGTCGTCGATTGTATTCTTTATTAGAAATGGGCACATGTGCCCACGGGTTAACCTAGTTTTAGTATATATCTGATCAAGTCCTTTACTATGATTCATTTATTACAATAATAATAATAATATATATATATATATATATATATATATATATATATATATATATATATATATATATATATATATATATATATATACCATTTTAATAATAACATCCAATATGGCGGCTAAATTATAATGGTGTTCTGCTCGCTTTACTTTTAGTATGTAATTAAATGAATATTAAGGAATATGTTTTAATAGATAATTAGTTCCAAGTGAAATACTAAAGTGCCCGACGAGATAAACAATCTTTTTTTGTTTGTTTGTTTACAGTAAAATGGAGGAGGTAATTCGTGATGGTGCACTACGTCTGATGACATCTGAAGCAACTTGCGATGTCATCCTCAACTGTCAAGGACACCGCTTGATGGCCCACAAAGTTATGTTGTCCATCGCAAGTCCGTTACTACAAGTAAGTTAATTTTTTTATACTGATTGTATGTCCATACCCGTCTTTAGCCAAATTTCAGAATGAATTCCTCTAATTTTGTATATTCTTATATAGCAAAAGTTTAAAATAGTATCTAGTCCGATGGCATTTTTCATTGTGAAAATCTGACGTGTTTAGTTGTTACCTACATTTTAATATCAGACTGTGCTGTTTGTTGCCAAGACATCTTCGAAGATAGCCCATTTGATAGCGCTGAATTTTTTATTAGTAGAGTGACAAATATGCGTTAGAAAGCACTTGATTGACAAGATGAAATGCAAAAGCGAAACACATTAAATAAATTATATTTATTGCCTGATGAGTCGCTATTTAATTTTGATGAAGCATAACTCGAACAAAATTATCGAAATAACTGTACATTTTTAATAGAAATCGTGATTAAATAAATTACTTCGCACAATTTTCCCAGGGATATTTACTTTGATATATAGCCGTTCAAAAAACTAACAGTGTCCTACACTAGACTTTCTTGTACGTATAATCATAGAATATGTATAGACATTTACAGGATTTTTTTTTGTTATAAATAAAAAGTGCGAATTTTGGAACTATTAACAACAAACTTATATTTTTAAGGTTCGTATCTTTACCTTCAAATGCTTTTGCGATAGTGTGTACAAATTTTGTACGATTCATAGTAAGAAAAATATGTTTCATACTTAAAAAAATATATAAACGTAAAACCAATAAAAATCGTACTCTTTCCTCTACACGGACATAATATTTATCTATAAATGTAATTTAAAAAGAAAACCGCTGTCAAACTAACCAATAGTACAGAAATATGTTGAAATGTCATTTATCTAATTGAGTCTATTTTGTTTTCTTCTCGAAATATTGACATTCGAATCCATGACAACGTAAACAAGATACTTATAATTTTTAGTAGCAATTTCCTCGTAACTGGTAACATTATTTAAAGAATCTTTTCAAACAAAAGTTGTGCAAAATATTAATATCTTTCATTATTAACATAACTATTTTTGCCGTAAGTGCAGCTGTTCTAGTGATATTGGAGATAGAACAAAAAATGCATAGAGTAAACATGCACTGCCGATGCCGGTTTGAATATTATTTTCAAAAATAAGAGGTGCACAACTAGACTATGTACAAGTCTTAAGTTTGAAGTTTCATAATTTTACATCCGACAGTTTCGGCTATAGAGCGTTCACCCACAAACATACACACACTCAGACGTCACTCCGAAAATAATCATATTCGATTCAGAGAAGCTCAAAACGTGTATATCCGTTGAAATCCCTATACTTACTTATTACTTCGTAAAAGAAAGTAAAATCGAAAAGATTATTAAATACCGAAAAAAAACGATAAAAAATCAAATAAAAATTACATTGATAAATTGCAAATTTGAATCGATCGATGTTTTAAAATAAATTCGAATAGATTATTATTTTAAATTATTTTTTTATGGTGTTTCGGTTCATAATTTAAACATTTGCTATTGATATAAAAGGTCTTATAATATTTTCATGATAATTTCGATACATTCATAAATTGTATTAATGAATATATTTAATTAAATATTAATTAACTCTAATTATACGGTTAGGCCTATGGGTGCAAGATATAAATACTTGCGTACAAAGTACATATACTACATGCGTATCTTAGAATTCTTTGTAACCTTTTTTATATATTCAAAAAAATTCTAAGGTCTATATTAATGGAGGCTTCATTTTTTAGAGCCCTTAAACTCCGAAATTATAAAAGCAAATGCACAACCAAACTACTACTGTACAACGAGGCAAAAATGTGAGATATTTAAACTGATTTATATGGAGTGATCAATTTGTGGTCATTTGTCATAAATAAGTACATAAGGAAACTTGTAGTTTTTCAACGGTAATAACTAGGTAGCAGAAAAATAACATTGCACAATAATTAAATGAAAAAAAATAAAATCCGGATCACGATACTAGTAACCAGTATTTGTTATAATCGCCACATAAATATATATTTTTATGGTTGTGAACTTATCATATTTTATACTTATGATATACCTATCAAAGATATGATTATTTGATGACTATAGAATATATGGTTAAGGCATGTTAAGTCAATTATATAATGGAAATTATGCATAAGCGCATATTATGAGACTGGACAATCACATTTTATGGACATAACTTTATAGTTTAAGGATATTACAGTGATAATCATATGTAGTTAAGACTTTTAATTTGATGTCTATATTTTATCAATTATAAATTTGCATAAGGATTTACAATGCCAACGGAGCATTTTCGATAAAACTGTTTGACTTTGACAATAACATAATTTTATTATAATTAACTATAAATTATGTGTCGACTTTCTTATACGGTTGATTTATGATTGTATTATTAGGATTACAGTACATCCAAGTAATAAATTTTTCTTAAAAGTATCACTATAGATTTTACGATAATTTTAAAAATAAGATGATAAATAATAAAAGCAACCATGTAATTATATGTAAATTTAACAAGAATTTTTATTGTAATCTTGACAAATTTTTAGCTCGCCGTACGAAGTACCGAAGAAGCTAAAGCATTCGGTGTCTGTGTCTGTAGCATTCTAGAATCAAAAAATGTAACTATCAAAAAATGTTTGTCTGTTCGCCCTGAATCCAAAAATACATATAACTTATATACTTCTCGAGTTATAGAGCCCCAAATTTTAAACCCCTCCTTAATACTGCTATTAGAAAAATAATTTAAACAGTCAAAAATTCTACTACTTATTCTAAGATATTTTATATCTACGAAATTTCTTCATATTATTAACCCAAAGGCCATAAAAAAATAATTAAATATTATAATTTTAAAGTATGCACTAAAAATTGTAAGACTTTTTATTTTTATAATGTATTTTCAAATTGTTAACCAAAAGAGCATAATAATTAGAAACCGCTGCTCGTATCGCATATATTACTTATAAGGCGAGCTGGACGCATAGGTGCGTTGGACCTAAGCTTGTTAAAAGCAATATCTTGACAGGAAGTAATGGTTTCCTCTTGCTAGTTTTTAATATCTCGAAAACAGAAAAAAATAAAAGTTAAAGATATTAAAGTTTGTTTTTTCGATAATACGTTGATGTGTGTGTGTGTGTGTGTATGTGCTTCAAGTGAGTGAGAGTCCGATCTACAACAAGAACTTTTTTAGAGTTTACTAAAATTATAAAAATATTTCCATAATTTTAGTAAACCCTACAAAAAATAATTCTTGCTCTAAAAATATATTATGCGGTTTTCTTTATGGAAAATAAAAATAAATCCAATCAACATCATAAATATATATCGTGATTTACTTGTACGTGTTATGACTTCAAGTTAGCGATAAATTTCAAGAAACTGGTTAACTTGCATTATTATTATAATTATCTTTATTTTTCTTTTAAATAATAAAACGTATTATATAAAAAGCTGCCAATCAAACAGAATTATAATATTGTTAATAATAGCGTAGCCTAACACCTGATTAAATTATAAACTATTTTAGCCTAGCATCGTGAATCATAGATTGATCAGAGTTAATAATTAACCACGGTTCACGGTTAAAAGTTAACCGGGTAAACAGAGCGTGCTATATGTGTGAGGCCCGATCATATAGTATCATAGTGTTGCTTTATAAAGTGCGACAATTTACTTATACATACAAACAAATTGTACTATAATGGTTTGTGTTGTTGCATTTGTAAATGTGTTAGTGTAGCATGTGTTAAATGTTGTATTACATGCTGTAACTTATAAATGAGACATGTGTGAATTATTATTGTTGTACGTAATTTCTTCGCAAGTTACATTAATTGTTTGTACATAAATATGTGCATACATTTTTACCTCGACGTACTGTATATTGCAGGCCAATTATAAAACAGTCGTTTAAAAAACGCTTAGTCATTTCCATTTTTAGAAAACAATATTTTAGCCATAAGTTTACTCTTGCTTATCTCGAGAATAACACGAGTTAGAGAAAATTTTATTCATATAAAAATTGAAGACATTGAAATTTCTAGCAACTATTGTTTGAAACGATTTCAGTTTTTTTTTAATTGATTATAAACTAAACGATGTGTTGATGGCATAAATTGTGTTAAGTTGTATACAAATTTTGGAATCAGAAAGACGTAAAACGAATATCCGTGCAACAAAAATTGATTTTACGAATGTTACAGACGTACTCACGATTGACTACGCTAACAATAAACACATCAAGCATTAATATTATTTCTTATTTTGTCGATTTTATCGCTTTTGCTACGCTTGTAGCTGCCAACGTAGAGAACATTTCGAATAATTTGGCACATCAAAAATACTTGAATCGTGAATAGTAATAACTGTTCTCCATTGTTAACTTCGTTCCCATACGAACGTTAAAAAAGAACCGTCCATTCCAAATCTCTACGGTTCAGTAAATACAAAACAACCGTCTATTCCGTATACTTCTAGTTAGGTACAGAACGTAGTTGAATATTTTTTTCGATACTCCTTTATGTTCATTTACGATACGCTCTGTTGCGGCTACATTAAATTTGGTCTACAGTTTATTCCACGATATTTATTGCAATTGTAAAATGAGATAATTATAATAAAATAGTATATTTAATATATAAATATGTTACACGCGATCTCAAATTGATAAGTTTCTAAAATGTTATTTATTCATTATAAATGGCACTTGTAGATAGTTTTAATTAGTGAAACATACCAAAGTTAAGAATACAATAATTAAATATAATTTGAAATAATATTATGTTTTACAGAATTATAGCTGGAGTGACCTTCACTCGACTTTCTTATCTTCCACTATTATATAATCACCCACATGTATGTGTTTATAAGTTTGAATGTTTATATATTTGCATGTTTAATTGTATATATTGTTAGGAACTACATAATTTCCTGTTTCAATTAAGTATAGATTAGGTGTAGCAGTAGTGTTTTAAATTGGTTAGTTATGTAAAGGTAATATATGTTTATGTCGATTGGATTCTGGAGAGTATTCTCACATGGTATGTGGTACAATAAAGATGCATTCAAGAGCCTTCTTCATTCTAACAATATGTTTATATATGTAGGACGCAATTATCTATAAAATATAATATATATTTTTTAGTTTATTTTAAAGTCATTCTAAGAATGCTGTGAAACTATATCAATATGTAATTAGGGTAACGTAATTATAACATGGCTATTTTCAAAGGCAATTAATCGGTAAATAGTACATTTTTAGAAATAACTATATTTTCAATTATTACTAGAAATTTTAATATCTTAAAATTTAAAAAATAAAACTTCCAGCTATGATATTATTTTCAAAAAGAAGGAGGTTTCATAAGTATTATAATTTTACCATCAAGAGTTTTGCTATCGAGTGATCACAGGCACACAGGAAGACACATAGAAATATGAAAACATACACAGACATTTCGAAGACAGTATTTCTGTTAAAATCTCGAGTTACAAATTAATTTTGATTACAATACTTCTTTATATACATTCGTACAAGTAAATAGAAACATCAATTTCGTATAATATGTTTAATCGTAATTAGCTCGCCGTACGAAGTACCGAAGAAGCTAAAACAATCGGTCGTGTGTCTGTAGCATTCTCGGATCAAAAATTTTCTTAACAAAAAGTGTTTGTCTTGGCGCCCTGAATCCAAAAATATGTATGACATATATACTTGGATGTTAGTCGTCGTTCGTAAGACCAAATTTGTGCCCTCTACTTCTCTGAAGGTACCAGAGCGATTCACACCAAATTTGGTACACATATCATTTGACATCCCATTTGAATCCGCTCGCAGTTTACCGCAAATCGCCCGTATACTTCCAGAGAAACAGGGCCCCAAAATTTGGAGTCTCTCTTATACTTCCCTTATATTGATAATTAAAACACCCAAAAACTTTACTAAAAATTCTAAGATATTTTATGTCGCTAATTGTACAAGGTTGAAATAGCGTGTGAACACAATTTTTATTAATATTAATATTTTATGCCTACAAGATTTTTTCATATGCCATGAATAATTTTGAAATATTATAATTTTAAACTTTAAAATATGCACTAAAAATTTTTGTTTTATCAAAATAATCTACCTAAATTGTAAGACTTTTTATATCTATAATATTTTTTCAAATTGTTAACCAAAAGATCATAATAATTAAAAACCGCTACTCGTATCGCATATATTATTTATAAGGCGAGCTGGACGCATAGGTGCGTTAGATCTAAGCTTGTTTAGCATTAAATTATGTTTGTAGTTTATTAAATAATTTGATTTCATTATGAAATATAGAATAATAATTAATATTTATTTAATAATAAGAAGAATCATATTTGAAGTGACCTTCACTCGACTTTCTAATACTTCCACTATGTATATAATATAATATTGTTATATTTAATTTTAAATTCATGCTACCATTACAATGTAATTATATTTATAATTGTTGTAACTAGGGAAACGTAAATGTTAATTATGGCCATTTTCAAAGATAATTTTTCAGATTTGGTACATTTTTCGAAATAAATTTAAAAGCACTAGTTGCTAGAAATTCCTTGTTATCCGTTATATTTATATTGGTACAAAATAGGAGAGGTCTCAGGTTCGAGCCCTGACGTTAGCCATTTGTCACAAAATTTTCGAATTTATTGTTATTTTATTTTAATTTTCTTACTGCCTTATAAGAAAGTCTGAAGACATTCACTAAATACATAAATTTCGGTAGCCTCTGTGTAAACGACCTGTGTGTCTAATATACAAAGAATTATAGATTCGTTTCACGTTTCGCTGATTCCGAAAATGTATATAATGGATTTGCTTGGTCGCTCGATTATTCGTGATATCAATGTTGTGGGTTCATCTCTCGAAATGCAGATAGATTATTACCAAATAATAATAAACAATAACGTTACGTTTATTAAAAGAATGAAATAGATTTGCTTTGCCATGAAATTGACATTTAAAGCTAATACTACATACAATGTTTAATACCGTGTGATTACTGCGGTTGCAATGTCGGGTTATATGTTTATGGTTTATGTAATTGACTGGTATTACATGTAAAACTGATTGTTATTTACACGTGCGTGTGTGACTGTATGAGTGATCGATTGTAAGATAAATATATCTGTCTGTGTGTCAATGGTTTAGTTGTATATGCTCTGGAAAATTGTAGTCTTGGCGAGCCTATTGAATTCATATGGGAAGTAGTCATTGAAAATGCGTCAAACGTACATAAATGTCACGCATATTTGTTTACGTATTTCTGTAGATTGGATTCTGAATACCTTATAAATATCAAATTGCTTTAAATGTCGAAATAAGAATAATAAATTACAGAATTACACCTGCAGCCGATCATACATATTATTTATTTATTATGGATTATTTTGAACATAAATCTTAAAATATCCTTTTCAAATATAGGTTTATTCTAGAGTTTCGAACTGTTATTATTTTCGTTACAGTTCAATTAAAATATATATATATATATATATATATATATATATATATATATATATATATATATATATATATATATATATATATATATATATATAAGTTCGGTTTCGGTTTTCGTTCCGGAAATAATAGCGATTATTTTGGTTTTCAGCTCAGCTCCGACTGATTAATTTATGAAGAAACAATAACTGAAGTAGAGAGTAAGATTGTGTTAAGGCGCCTGTTTGAACATGTACGTAACCGATATAAACCGATGACTATTTCGGTTCAACTCCGGTTTTCTTTCCTACAAAAATAAAGGTTTTCTTCCGGTTTTCGGTTCAAAGCCCTGGATTTCCCCCCAAATATACAAATTCTTAATTCAAAATTTCATATTTTAATATTCAATAGTATTGGCTGTTGAGTGTTCACATACATACATAAATAGTTAAAATAAATCCAGGAACCCTTAAAACGAATATTACCATTAAAGGTCGATTTTATGTGATCACAATATATATTTTTAGCTCCGAAGAAGCTAAAGCATTCAGTCATGTGTCTGTAGCATTCTCGAATCAAAAAAAAATATTAACAAAAGGTGTTTGTCTCGTCGCCCTGAATCAAAAAATATACATACAACTTATATTTGGATGTTAGTCGTCGCTCGCTCGTAAGACCAAATTTGTGACCTCTACTCCTTTGAAGGTACCGAAGCAATTTGAACCAAATTTGCTACACATATAATTTGTTATCCCATTTGAATCCAGTCGTAGTTTAAATTCAATCGCCCGTATACATCCCGAGTTATAAGGCTCCAAAATTTGGAGCACCGCTTAATACTATCCTTACAAAAAGAATTAAAACATTTAAAAATGTTACTAAAAATTATAAGATATTTTATTTCTATAAGATTTTTTCATATTGTTTACCCAAAGGCCATAAAAAATTATTAAATATTATAATTTTCCATTTTAATATATATACTAAAATTTTCTAGCATATTTTCAAAAACCTTAGAGCATAATAATTAAAAATCACTGCTCGCATCGCATATATTACTTATAAGGCGAGCTGGACGCATAGGTGCGTTGGACCTAAGATTGTTAACAATAATATCTTGACAGGAAATAATTGTTTCCTCATGCTAGTTTTTAATATCTCGAAAACGGCATGTTAGAGAAAATGTGAATCTTATAAAAGTTAATGATATTAAAATTTCTAGCAACTTTTATTACATGAGTTTTTTCGAAAAATGTATTATTTACCGGAAAATTACTGAAAATAGAGTTATACATACTAATATTATTTCACAGCAAAAGATGCAGAAATTTAAAACAAAATAAAGCAATATTATATATGTATTGTAATAAATACATAAAATTTAAAATATGTATTATTTATAATGAATACTATGCATAAAAATATCAAATGAAGGGCACTTTAGCTTTTTTTTAATTTTATTTATTTATTTTCCACTGAAATTGGTAATATGCTCGCCATATTGGCGAGTTGGAGGCTTTGGTGCTTGTACATGTATTGGTTTATTAAAGGGAATAAAATTTCCGAACTTTATCAAAATCGAAGATATAACTATTTTATCAATTTGGCCTGGAATGTCTCTTACACGTTGTTATTTTATATAATTATAAATAAAGAAACCAGAGATTTTCCACATCCGTCTTGAATATTTATTTAGTAAACACAGCTGTAGGAAAAGTACATAATAAATTAGATAATTATAAAAATGTCAATAATTTAATCATTAACGTATTTTATAAATATTTTCTCTAATACAGAATGTCACAAGAATCAAGAACAAAAACTCAATGAGAACTTGTTCACAATATTTATTATAAATTATAACACTGTTGATGATTAATTTTGCCACAAAGTATGGCGATATACAAGTCTTTTATGAACGGATAAATTAAAATGGTTGCGGATCCGATGCATAAAACGATTTATGGCCAATAAATAACTCAGTGTGTAAGCAAAAAGCTAGCGGGAATAATGTTGTTGGAAAGATCATAAAGTTGTTTTAAGACAAGGGAAAAAATGTACATATGTATTATATGCAGTGACAACTTTCGCAAAAGTGGAAAATGAAGAGTTTGCATTGTCAAAGAGCGTGGCGAAGAAGAATCAAGTTTATTTACTGCGTACATAAAACAGTCGAACTGCGGAACTACACGATATATATATATATATATATATATATATATACATATACAGACAGACGCAAGAATGTAAATTTACCTTTTCACAAAGATATACAGTTGGTTTTGTAATGCGTTCGCCTGGTTTATTTTCTACACGATTAAAACTTCCATTGTAAATATAAAGCAGAAACGCACTACTGTACCAAATCTAATGTACCGTAAACTGGGCTTAGATTGACAGCCATTGATACTTCGTAAGATTCCTTTTTTGATTTAACTATATTAGTCTAGTCATTTGGTACTAATTCTATACCTGATTAAAATTCTTTTTTTTTGGATAATTTGATTTAAAATTTGTCAAATATGAATTTTTTAAAAGGAATGTGTACTTTTTCGTTGGGGGCGAGTTACACCCCAACTCGGGGGGTAAAAGGAAAATGACTATTGGAACGTGGAGATCGTCGAATTTTACTCCAAAAAAACCCTAAAACATTAATTTTGCCTTAATACTCGCTGATTCACAGGAGGTTAAAAATGTTGATTTTTAAGCAAAAGAAAAACACTGATTTTAAGCTATTCATTCAAAAAGAATCACATTTTCGAAAATGTCATAAAAGAAAAGTTAGCATATGAAATTATAAAAATAATCCATAGAATAAATAGTTTGTTTAGGTTATCGTTGCTGAAATACAAGTTAGGTGCATTTGAACGTAGCCCTGAAAAGGTCACGATCTTCAAATTGTCATAACTCTAGTTTAAAAGAACTTTTCAACATGTACCTTAAACTAAATTAAAACTAATTGCAATAGCTTAAAATTGATTTTTGATAAATTTTGATATCTGCACAATCAAAAATGTTACAAACAAAATAACGACAAAATTAAATATTTTACACAAAAAAGTGCCGGTTTTATGGTTCCAGTAAATTCAAAATTGGAAAAAAATCCAAATCTTGTTTTTTGTTGGTTCTAACTATTATGTATACGCTTAAATTTTTTTGACCGTTATGTATTATGTATTTCAATTTTAAAAAAAAATATATGTTTTTGGCTTTAAGGTTAAGTAACTTAGCAAGGAAGAATATTAGGTTAATGTTACTAAAACAAATAATGATGGCAATAAACTAAGAAAAAAAATCCTTTTTTATTTTTTAGATAAAGATAATAGCTTAGGAGATAGAAGTCTTTGAAGTTAACACTAAAAATTGACGCATTTAAGATGAATATAGATAAACTGACAACCGCTGTACTATTTTGACCTACCTGACCTTAAAGATGATTTAAAAGATCTTCAAAATACTGTTTTTGGATGACTTTTAGCGTTGCAGAGGAGATATGACTGAAATAAGGAGCGCGCCTCGTTTTGCAACTTACAATATTGCTCGTTTGGCGGTAAAATCTCACAATATTTTCAAATATTAAGAATTAATCCAAAATTTTATACTATTTTGATATTGACACACATTTCTTAACTCGTTGGACATCGCATGCATGTATTTAATTGTGTAAATATTTTATGCAAATTTTTCCATGATATCGACTACATTAAAGATGCGATCGCAATTTAGATTCGTAATTTGCGACCTCATAAACATATACATGATTTTTTTCAATAATTAACTCTTAATGCTTGAGTTAGTATCAAATAATGAAATTCAGCGGTCGTTTTAACCCTATTAGGGGTAAAAGCACACCTCTATATTTTAAAATATGATGTTGGTACTCTAATGTTTAAGAATCTGCAAAAAATATAATCCGATACAGGTATACAATTAGTTCATAATTTTTTACTCGTTTTCAGCTTCTAGGGCAGCGTTTCTCAAGGTAAACGTGTTTCTCTAACTCATTTTTTATTGTTTCAGGAGCTGCTTTTGGCTGACCAATGCGAAACCAGTGTTCTGATCCTACCGGATATTAGTGCATCAACAATGGCGTACATTCTCGATTATATTTACACAGGCAGTGTAATACTACACTCAACAGTGTTAAACGAATTTCTCAGTGTTGCCAACTTACTCAAATTAAAAATAGAACTAAATTCATCAACATACAACTCCTCCAGACATCCAACTGACAGTGAAACTAGTAAATACTTCAACAAATACTATTCCCAACCCACGAACTTAATCTACCCAAAAACCATAATAAACTGTGCGTATAAAAATAGTGAATGTGGACCTGAATGTTACAAACTCCCTCCAGTTTATCAAAGTTTTAAAAGTCCCAACGATGAGAAAGATTATTTGGCGGAGAAGCGATTAAAATTCTCGCCGATTATTTTGCAAAATGATCGTAATTCTAGTGTAGTGAATCGAGAGTTTTGCGATGATAAGCCAAGCTTGGATATGGTGAAAACTGGTGAGCTGGAGGAGGAGCAGAGTCATGTAGTTAATTTAGAAATGAATGGTGCTAAAAGGAAAACAATCCGGAAAATGCCGAGTTTAATGCCGATATCGCGATTTCAGATCAGTGCGTTTAAAGCTAGACGGGGGCTATATAATCGAGTGTTTCCGAGTCCGTGGTGTCCCAGGATTATTCCTGTTACTGTGGACCCAAGGAATGAGTGCTTTCGAACTCAATTTCCACCAATGGTAAGAGATTTTATTTGAGACGATTTGGTAATTTAATATTATAGTGCACTAGATGTGACTCCGCGCGCGTGTAATTTTATGAATTGAAATATTAATTATTTATTTAACCGTTAGAGCACAGAGATGATAAGTCCTGTACAGAATTTGTTGCAATAGAGTTAACCCTATAATAACATATACTATGATGAACGTAAAAACTAAGCTACCAGTTAATCGTGGATCAAATGATTGTAAATTCACTTTGTGTCGAAATTATCAATATTTATTTGATCAAAATCGAGATCAGTGAATGAAAATCGTTAGTATAGTTCTACAGTGCTGGTATTATTAAATTGTGTATACTAGCTGCCATTTCTATTAAGATAAAATTGGTTTTCAAGATGGCAATTTGAGATAAGGAAAATGAACATGGTCTTCGACAATAGATCAGCTCATCGGTCATTTCTATTCACGATCATTTTAATCTTAAGTGACACCAACTTGTGCTCATTGTAACATTCTACTGTTGATGATGGCGTAGCACTTATTTAAATTTTAAATTGCATTTTTTTGTGGTCCTGAACAAATTGTGTTACATTTTGTGTCAAACTGTAAATAAATATTTAAAATTATACTTTATGATAGACTTTACATTTTTTCTCTTAGAAATGATCACGAATTAAACAAGAATAGGTACAGGCAACAATGCCCTTCACCTTGCCCTATTATCTATTTAGTGTTTTATTTACGTAATAAAACTATTTTTAACTACTATTGTTTTTAATGAATCTACACAAATATCAACTGAAAATAATTTGATATTATAATGAGAACATTATACGATACATTTTTTGTAACAGTCTATAACCTATAATTTGGTTTTAAGACATCTATAATTAGCTTCACACCGTTTTAAAGAATGAAGCACCACAATTGTTCTATGGTGTTAATAAGTACTTACCTATCCTACAAAAAGAAAACTAATCAAAATTAAATCGAATATACTTATATGTACTTGTCAGAAAGTTGATCTAGTAATAATTATATAGTAGAAAGAAATACTACAAATGTGATTACTGTGATATACAAATCAAGTTGTAATCAATGTGTCATAGAAAATATATTCAACAAATATATTAATTGTCTTATCCTGATAAAACTGCATATATTTGCAAAAACTGCATAAAATTATGGTTTACACAAGTAATACACTCTCATAAAAATATAAAGAGTTATTATTGCCAACTAGTGCTTGTTTGCTCGCCGTACAGAAGAGCTAAAAGCAGTTAATCGTGTGTCTGTAACATTTTTAGATCAAAACAGTTCTTTAATAAAAAGCTCATCGGTCTAAATATTGCCCTTAGATATTTTTTTTAAATTTTATTCTAAAGCATTATAGCCTTAACATATTATTAAAAATAATATTTGGGAAATTTGAGTATATCAAAATAAATTACAAATAAATATAAGATTTATTTTCTGATTGTGAACCCAAAGATCATAATAATTAGAAATAATTATTTCACATTTTAAATATTGCAGCGCGTACGCATGCGATAAGTCACGTTATCTTGTAACTAGAGCTTCAGACAAAACCAAGACTGGTTTTTGGTCTTGTCTAGATTCTAGAAAGTCAAAACAAACCTGCCGTGATAACTACTTAAAAATAAACTCTAAATATTTCACAAGAACTTCTATGATATTGGTAACCCAAAGGCCACACAAAATTATTAAACATAATAATTATGAATTTTAAAATAACATTGTAAGTTTTGTTATATATATTTTTGCAAATTGTGAACCCAAAAGCTATCATAATTAAAAATACTTATTTTTAAATTGTTAGCTCGTCAGTACCGAAGAAGCTAAATTCGCTCGTAAGACCAAAATTTGTACCCTCCACTCCTCTGAAGGTACCGGAGCGATTCACACCAAATTTGGTACACATATTATGTGGCATTCTATTTGAATCCGCACGCAGTTTAAATCTAATGGCCCGTATACTTCTCGAGTTATAGCGCCCCAACATTTAGAGCCCCCTTAATACTGCCCTTATATACCCAAAATATTAACTAATAATTCTAAGGTATTTTATATCGACAAGATTTTTTCATATTGTTAACCCAAAGACCATAAAATATTATTAAATATAATTTTGAATTATAAAATATGCACTAACATTTTTTTATCAAAATTATCTACAAAAAATTGAAATACTTTTTTATATCTATAACATTTTTTCAAATTGTTAACGAAAAGGCTATAATAATTAAATAGTGCTGATCGCATTGCATATATCACTTACTACTTATTAAGGCGAACTGGACGCATAGGTGCGTTGTACCTAAGCTTGTTTTGTATATATTTTGTATGTCCAAGATCAAGACTTGGAAAATCACGATTTACTCATGACCAAGATAAGACTAATGAAATTAAGACTATCCAAGTAATAAAAGTTAATTTTCAGGTCCCAAACGGAACATTCCAAAATATCGACCACGATACCACCGAATATTTCGAAGATCAGAACGATAAAAATAACAACTTGAAACGAATTCCTTCTGCTCCATTTAATCCATTACATCCAGTGCCTCCACCCGAAAAACATCTCTCTCCGTTCAGAACTACACCAACAGTATTAAACTTAAATATATCCTATAAAGATATCCCAAATTATGAGAGCGAAAAAGTAGATACAAATAAAATAATTGACACAGCGAATAATACATTAATAATTTGCGAAAATAATAAAATAGAATGTGATAGTCAGGAAATGAAAAACAACCGTATCAGTGATTATCAAAATGTACCGGTAATATGCCCGGTGGAGACACTGGTGTCGGAATACTCGGAATCGTCGAATTCGAATTGTAGTGATGTGAAAAGTGGCGAAGAATTCATAAAAGTGGATGTACGAAGCGACGATGATAACGGGAAAGAAGATGCTGACATGTCGGATCAAAAGCAGAAGCCATATAAATGCGAGGATTGCGGAAAACAGTTTAGCCAACTAAGAAACTATAAATATCACAGGTAACGTACTATGTTCTTTTCTCTTCGTAAAGTTAATTAAACATAAAAACATTTGATTTATGGACGCGCAGACTGAACATTCTTTGTAGTAAAGGATTATGTATTCTCCAGAAGTGTATATAACAGAAATACACATAAAATCTTCAAATTAATATTTTAATAGAATTTTCATATTAATACTTTTGTAGGTCATTGCAGTTTTTTTTTTATATAAACTTTGAGCTGTCAAAATGAACCGGAGCAAATTTTAAGCCATTGTTTAAAAAAATTAGAACATAAATAATCAGCATAAAAAATACCATCGCAAATAGTCTAGAAAGTTGCACACACATTATAATTTTTTGGGTTAGTTCTCCACCATGCATTAAGACAAAATTGCAATTTTTTTAAATTACACCGGAAGTTGTTATATATATCCGAACAATATGTGTAACTCAATTGGCTGTTTGATTTAAAGCGTACTTATAATCTCAAATTATTTGACGCTGATATGTTCATTTATTTTGTGACTAGTAATTTTTGCTCCTTTGTATTGGTATTTCAAACTACTTATAATAGAAATATCAGTGTGTAGAATGGTTATTATAAAAAAAAACTCGACTACATCCAAGATGAATTTTTTATATGTATAAAAAATTCTTAACATTTTTACTTTAAGACAGCTACACTAGTTGAGTGTTATCAATCGATCACGACCGACCAAAAGCGATTATATCAATCGGGAAGTTGAATATTTTATGTTTATATATTATATATATATATATATATATATATATATATATATATATATATATATATATATATATATATATGTTAAAGATGCAATAGAAAATGAATATATATATATATATATATATATATATATATATATATATATATATATATATATATATATATATATATATATATATATATATATTCATTTTCTATTGCATCTTTAACCAAAATTTGACTTTATCGATCAAGAAATCACAATCAATATATCTCTTTACATTCGAAAAAGAATTGCAAATCGAAAATATCAGAAAAATCGACTGGACCTCCCGAGAAAAGTGCATAATAGTGCTTATTTGATGCATTTCGAGTACATCACTACACTATTTTTCAAATATCTCCGGTTATATTAATCGTAGAAAAATAAAAAATAAATCAAAATACGCGTTAGTTAATGCACTATCGAGCTGTATAGAGTTTGTTACATTAAAAATGCATTCTAACTTCTAAAAAAACCAAAAATTTGCTTAAAGATATTTTTTTTACTAATAATGCTAACTGAAAAATCATTAGATCTTTACGAAAATTGGAAGAAATATGTATTTTTATGCTATAAATACGTGGTTAAATTACAAATCTGTTATAATTTAAAAAAGAAATAGAAAACTTTTTGACAATTGCACCCATATTTAGGATATATTAAAAAGCAGAAGGAATTAAATCAGTGCAAATCGCTTATAATTCAAAAGGTATTGAAGCATTTTTGACAATTTGCATTATAAATGAAGAATCAATATTATATTTATCAATTATAAATCTTTTAACTTGAAATGTGATTTGAAACATTCAGCCTTTTTAAACAGTTATATATTTTGATGACTTGACACCTTTTTGAGGGTTTTAAGCTATTTTATTAATTCATAAAATGAATTAAATGTTTTCAAATGAATCAATGCCAATGCCTTAAGTCCTCATTATCAAAGAGGCTTCAATTAACTTGATTTAAATCCCTAAATGAATGAATGCCCTTTTTAATTCCTATTGATTTGAATTCTTGTCCAGTTCTGGTGACAATAACGTTGTATGTTTACTTTATAAGTATCAAAGCTAGCCATTATTAATTCAGTAAAGCTAAAAACGTGTATACCCATTAAAATCTTGATATTTTTCTTAATTACAATACTTCCTTTTAGATTTCGTTCAAGTAAGTAAAAAATAACTTTTAAATGAAATCTCGTCATATTATAATTGAATAATTTTAACTACTAAAAAAGTATACTGATTGACCAAAAACAAGAAAGGAATCAAAATAAATAATTGCATAATAATTAGTTTGACTAGTTGGATTATATAAATGACTTGTCTCGTCAATAAGTCGCCTGGTGGCGTGAATCAAAAAAGTAAAATAAGATGAAATATGATGTTATGTTGATAGTTTCACACTAACGGAAGTCTCAACCGCGATCCGCGACCATAATATACTCTTGTCAGTCAGTCTACACCGCTAATATCTGGTGCGTGTGGTCCCGCAGGTTGACTGATCATTCTCCAGCAATCACTCAATGCCAGAAACAACGCTTCGTTCGTTTGCAATGTTTTGGCAGATTTTTAGATAGTTTAGCCTATTTAAATGTGTGTTGGTCAGTGAACGTCTAATTTCGGAAGTGCCGTTATTATGATTTATTATCTATAAAGACATGTTTCTTTTTCAGTGTATAAATAATACTCACGTAAATATCAAATATTCGGTGTACATTACCTAAAATTTATATTTTTTAACTCGCCGTACAAAGTACAGAAGAGCTAAAGCATTCGAACTATATTTTTTAAACTTCATTATTAATTTTACAGATTATTGGTTGGCAGCATTACGTTGCGCATACCCTCCTCTGTAACCACATGTTCTTGGATTGTTGATATCTCGTTTAATATTCGTGATATTGTTATTTGAGTGCAACGTATAGCGTTCACACATTTTGACTATCTCTGAATCGTTTCTGCCTATTTTCGAAATAGCGTCTATTTGTGTGTGTGTGTGTGAACGGAGTAGAGCCTCAAAGATGGCCTTGTACAGAGAAATAAATTAGAGTAATCAACTAAAGTACTAGTTTTAGCTTTATAATTAATTTAGTTATAACAACTAATTATATAAATACACGTTCGAAACTTTTAGATTAAACAACTAAATCATTTTAAAAACCATCTGAAATATTAATCACTTCATCTAAATAAATTATGGTCATTTGCACCATTCAAAATTAAAGTTTAACTGTAGTTTAGAGCCTAACATTCTTCGGACAGTAAATAATAATTAAAAAGTACGCAATAATTACAATGGTTAGTATGTTTACATACTATATTATTTTCGTATAAGTATTTATGCTTGTAAATTAAATTTAATTTATTAGCTTATTATTTCGACAATCAGCTAGAAAATATATTTTTCGACGATGATATGGACTATATTTTTGCAGTTGTAATACAGAATCATTAGAAAGCTATACGAAAGAACAACTTTGAAATCGGTGTATGCTTAAAATGAGGTTTATCATCAATTAAAATATCTGGAGTGGCCTGCACTCGACTTTCTTTTACGCAGTTTAGCAAAACCCTGAAATTGTTATTTAATTATGTTAGCAAATATATAATATAAATTGATTCTACAATAATTTACCTGATTCAATGTATTTTAATAAGAAATCAATATTTTAAATATTAATTCAAAAAGATAACTGTCAATGTAATGCTTTGCTTATTTTCAATTAACAAGAAACAAATGCTGTAACTCATGGTTGATCCGATTTAAAAATAATAAAATTTGTCACAAGTGTAGGTATAACTATGGCAAACGTAAATAAGATATTTGAGTTTTTTCGTAGCAGTTATCTCATAACTTGTGCAATTTATGAAGAAACTTTTCAAACAAAAGTTGTGCGAAATATGAATATCCTTCATTATGAACATAACTAATTTTGCCTTAAGTGTAACCGTTCCAGTGATATTGGAGATAGAACAAAAAATGTATAGAGTAAACATGCACTACCGGTTTGAATATTCTTTTCAAAAATAGGAGGTGCACATCTAGGGTATATACAAGTTTTAGGTTTGAAGTTTCATAATTTTTCGTTCGACAGTTTTAGCTCTAGAGCGTTCACAGACACACACACACACACACACATACAGACACACACACACACAGACGTCATTCCGAAAATAGTCACATTCGATTCAGAAAAGGTCAAAACATGTATATCCGTTGAAATCTCGAGTTCGAAATTTTTCATGATTACAATACTTACTTATTACTCTGTAAAAGAAAGTAAAAATTGGTTGTGGCCAAGACAGACGTTTCATTTACATTTTATTTCTTATTGTTTTGTGATTTCTATTTACCCATCTTAATATAATCCATATTGAATTAAAGCCAATTCATAAACATATAAATTTCTCGAGCATTGATATGCGGAATGTGCTTTCGTTCCATTATTCAAATTTAACATCACGAAATTTCAAAACTATTCATATATATGTATTCGTTATAGTGTAATATAAAAAATGAACCTAGTTTTATTTTACTTACATGTAATTTAGCATCTATATTTTGATGTCATATATAAGCGTCAAAACAAACGTGTTTTTCTCGAAACTACTTTTTTCAAAGTGGACGTCCTATTTTCTCAGGAACTACTCGACCGATTTGCTTGTTCTTTAGTTTAAATGAAAGTAAATCCTATTTGTTGCAGCTTATAGCGACAATATGCATACATTTGTGTATAAATTACTATTATTTATAGCGCCCTAAAGTGAAAAAATAACTTTTTTCTTCACACAGCCGCCATTTTGTCAAATATTAACTCTTTACAACAAATATTAATATAAGCTTCAGAGAATTCTATACGCTTTTAGAATCTAACATTGAAATTAAATTCAGATGACCCATTGATAAGATACGAGTTCGCCCGTTTAGTGGTGACCTAGACATACTTTCCGCGTTATTTAGGAAAGTTTCATATATTTTTGTACGAAAAATATGTTTTATGTAGAAAACAAGACGAGGAATAAAGTGGCTTAAACCCCAAATTGATACCTTTATTCAAGCTTGAGAAAAAAAAATCATAAAAAACATGCTTTTTTGGGCCAAAGATTGTACCTTCTTAAATTTACAAATCGTACGGTTAAACCATGATTAAATCGCGATAGTTCTCTTTACTATTCTTTAAACTAATCACGATTTAGAGAATCATGATTTAGAAAATCATTAATATAACAATGTTTTACAGATTTGAATTTCTAATAATCTAACAATGCTGAGGTTAACTAATCCATCGTTTATCAAGCAATGTACAACACCCGATAAATTTAAACTATGTTTTGTTAATCGTGGATTTGAAACTAACATTGTGCAATTTTTCATTAGAAGATTAAAATTAATTAATACTTTAATTACTATAATTTCTTTATTTTGTGTAGTAATGAACTATTTCTTCGCTAGTGAACTTGAGACAATTAAGAGCCAAATTTAATATATGGATTGCTATATTATAATGAATTAGTTCTTAAAATTAAAGGATGTGCTTAATGTATATTTGTAGAATAATGGCACCTACATCTTTTTTACCGACCAGTCTTAAATTTGTATATTAATTATATTTAAAACTAAGCATGTTAACTGTCAAAAGCAATAGTGTAAAATGTTCCATCACCTCACGATCTTCGCTCTGGCACGAAAAATGTCTGCTGTGAACATTTTTTTGTGCGTGTTGATAAATATATAAACATTGACTTAATAATATATTTCTAAAAATTATGGTAGATCATTATGTAACAGTGATGTATCATTTTTGACGTGCGTGTGTACCGACCGGACTAAACGTATTAAAAAAAAAACTGAAATAATCTTCACACGAATTTCTTATACTTCCACTATTTATTTAATGTAATATTGCTTTATTTTGTTTTAAATTCATGCTAGATTGACGTGAAATAATATTAATATGTTTTGTAACTAGGGAGACGTAAATGTAACATACCCATTTTCCAAAGATAATTTTTCAGTATATGACAAATTTTTCGAAAATACGTTTTTAAATAAAAGTTGCTAGAAAATTTAATATCTTCGATTTTTATATAAAATACTTATTTTCTAACTCATTCCATTTCCAAGATGTTGAAACATAAATTGTTACTTCCAGTTTAAAGATTATTTTTAAACATAAAAGGTCTTCATGGTTTCATTTTACATTTAACAATTTTGGCTCTAGAGTGTTCACACATACGGACAGACACACATACAGGAAACGGCGCGCGCACACACACACACAGACAGACAGACAGAGAAAGAGACAGACATACATATCATTTCGAAAATAGGTAGACTCAATTCAGAATGGTCAAAACGTGTATACCTGTTAAAATCTCGAGTTCGAAAATGTTCTTGATTACAATACTTCCTTATATACATTCGTATAAGAAAGTAATAACAAATTAGAACAAATCTAGTCACGATCATGTATTTATAAACTATTTCAATTTTAAAACTATTCTTTCAGTCAATATAATAAGGTGGAGGGGACAAAATTCTAGTTACAAAATTTAATATTAAATAAATATTGAATGTTAGCGTTTTGTAAATTGATATAAATTATAGTAATTAGAAAAAATAATAAGTTTATGTCATTTTCTCCGTAGTAAATCTTGCCACTTCCCATTTAATGATAAGACAATTGCGATGTAATTTTATAATTTTGAGTATTTACAGTATTTTTAACAAATTTAATATCAAATTACTTTTTAAAATAAAAATCAGAATGACCACGACTTTCTTATACGTAGTTTTCACTAGTAATACTCCACAGTAATTTGAAATTGTACTATTTAGCTTATTATTTTATTACGTTATCAAATACTATTTCTTCAATATAAAATATAGATTGTTTCTTTAAAATTCACCTCATCAATATAGACAAATATAATATTGAATATATACTGTTTTTAAATATTTATCCTCAATAAGCAAACACGTTCTCAGTCGATTTTTTGTTATTATCGATGTTAAATGACAAATATTAAATTATTTGAGTCTATATTATTTCCTTATCAAAATATTGTCAGGCATAGTTCATACAATTTATTAAATATAATTCTAATACATGCATATCTATGGCCACAGAAGAATATTTAAGATTTTCCGTAGCAGTAACTGGTACATTAATGAAGAAAATTTTCAAACAAAAGTTGTTCGAAATATTAATATCTTTTACTATGAATATAACTATTTTGGCTATAAGTACAATCGTTCTAGTTATATTGGGAATAGGACAAAAAATGCATTTCCGGTTTTAATATTCTTTTAATAAATAAAATGTGTACATTAGACCATAAACAAGTCTAAGTTTAAAATTTTATAATTCTACGTCCGACAGTTTTGGCTCTAGAGCGTACAAACAGATACACAGACATTACGATAATAGTTAATTTGATTCAGGGAGGGTCTAAGCATATACTTCCGTTAAAATGATTACAAGACTTTCTTATTACTGCGTATAAGAAAGTAAATAAAAATTACCAAAGGTTTTAGCATTTGGACGGGTACCTTAATTGCTCTGCCAAATTAGGTTAGTGAGAGGATATGTTAATAATCATCAATTGTTCTCAATCTTTTCATGGAAATGAAATCAATAAATGAAAATAATAAAACAAGTGAAGCAATTAGGTACCACTTGAAGCTAGCTGTTGCGATAGAGCAAAATGAATCACTGCACACTAGCTCTTCTGAAGCTTGATATGAATGTGCTTGGTCATTTCTTTACTCGGAGTGTTCGAATGTATTCTAAATCATTTTTCCGCTGTGAACACACAGCCATACAGGTGCGTCTAATCTGATTGGATGGGTTCTGGGTTATTGAATTCCTCTCCACAATGATTGGATACCATGCTATGGCACGCTAAGCAAACTACCGCTAGAATGTACATCGCGGAAACCAGCGATAACGCTAGAGAGTCAGATCAAGTCAAATATGAAATATAAACTAATCCTAATTCATTATACTCTATTCCACATTACTACTCCCTTTTGCAAATTTATTTGCAGTCAGACTTCAAACTTCTGAACAAGTAAATTATACCTTACACAGATTGCCCTATTTATATAACTCGTCCACTGTCTAGCAATAGTAAAAATCTATTACTATCCAACATACTAAGCTTTATATAAATTATTTCGTAAATGTGCTGTCTAGAGCCATACAATATCTACTAAATAGCATATTTTTAACAACGACATATTATTATTCAAGCAGTACAAACTACCGGAGAAGCTAAAGCATTCAGTCGTGTGTCTGTAGCATTCTCGGATCAAAAAATTTCTTTAACAAAAAGGGTTTGTCTCGTCGCCATGAACCCAGAAATATATATAACTTATATACTTGGATGTTAGTCGTCGCTCGCTCGACCAAATTTATGCCCTTTCCTCCTCTGAAGGTATCAGAGCGATTCACACCAAATTTGGTACACATATTATTTAGTATCCCATTTGAATCCACTCGCAGTTTAAATCCAATCGCCCATATACCTCCCGAGCTCTTACAAAAATATTTGAAACACTTAAAAATTCCACTAATAACAAGGCAATATAATATTCAATTCAACTTTATTGATTCAAAGGATTTTATTACTTACGATATATATATATATATATATATATATATATATATATATATATATATATATATATATATATATACTTTGCTTGTATAACAAGCATTAGAACCAATGCCTTCAGCTTACCATACGATATGTTGGTATTCAATCGTGGCGCAAATAAAATAGAATTATATTGATATAATTAATTCTATAAATTACGGTATAATAAATATTCCTTAAAATAAGAATTTTAATTAATCTTTCCTATTTAAACAAGTATTGGTGCCAATGCCGCCAGCTCATCGTAATAAACTTTCAAGCAGGAAATATAATAATGTATTTTAAATGATACTAGTTCAAACAATTATATTATTTACGATATTTTACATGCTCAATAAACTAAAATTTTTACTTTCCATGTTAATTCAGCATTGCCACCAATATCTCCAGCTTGTATTCAATCAAGGGGGAAACTATACATATGTAGTATTATTTATATATTTAAACTAGAGATTATTATTATTATTAATATTATTACCAGTATATCTTGAAGCGATAGCTATATCATAGTTCGATTTATATTACTCAAGTATTGCCAAATCACATTATTGTATAGATTTAGATTTAAATTTCAAAATTATTAATTTGAACCTATGATATATTTGCGAAGAGCTGATTAAATTTCGGGTATAATCACAGTATATATATATATATATATATATATATATATATATATATATATATATATATATATATATATATATATATATATATATATATATATATATATATATATATATATATATATATATATATATATATATATATATATATATATATATATATATATATATATATATATATATATATATATATATATATATATATATATATATATATATATATATATATATATATATATATATATATATATATATATATATATATATATATATATATATATATATATATATATATATATATATATATATATATATATATATATATATATATATATATATATATATATATATATATATATATATATATATATATATATATATATATATATATATATATATATATATATATATATATATATATATATATATATATATATATATATATATATATATATATATATATATTTGTATTTGCAAAAGTAATGCGCAGGATTTTTTCATATTGTTAACCCATAAAAAATATGAAATATTATAATTATGAATTTTAAAATATACATAATAATCTACTTATTATATCTATAACATTTTTCCAAATTGTTAACCAAAAGAGCATAATAATTTTAAACCTCTGCTCGCATATTACTTATAAGCCGAGCTGGACGCATAAGTGCGTTGTACCTAAGCTTGTTTACTTATAAATAATGGGTCCACGTAATAAATGGAAATAGCCGTTTTGAGACCCCCTGCGTGCAATTTGATTATTTTCTCAATGATGTGTCTGTTTCTGTTTGTATGTGTATGTAAAATTTATAATATTGAACTACTTATGACTCTATAGTTTTAGGTCATATAAACAATAACTACTGTATAAACGTATAAAACATACGAACATTGACAGATTGTCAGAAATAATTATAGGTTTGAATATATCTGAGATATTGATAAATAAATATATCCATTACGCCTGTCTGCCTGTGTGAATATAGCCAGCGGTCATACGTATTATTTTATTTACGCATGTGTTTAATGTGCGTAGGTCGGTACATGAGGGTACCAAAGAGTTTGCAGCACGCTGTCCCGAGTGCGGCAAAGTGTTCAACGATCGCGGCTACCTGAGCAGTCACTTGAAGATCCACCGCGATCGAAAGGAATACGGATGTCCCCATTGTCCGAAACGGTTCAATCAGCGAGTCGCCTACAATATGCATCTCCGAATACACACAGGTTAGTCTACAGAAATCAGCGCAGAAATTTGTTTTATAAATGATAACACGACGCGCCACACACTGATTTTGTTACGCGTGCGCAACAAAAGTGTATAATTTAATACCAAATATACTATCCACAATTTTACTGGGCAATTTAATTGAAATTACAATTTAGAAGATAATAAACTATTATTTATAGCGCCCTAAAGTGAAAGCAAAACTCAATAAGAAAACTTTTTTCTTCACACGGCCGCCATTTTGTCAAATATTAATTTTTTGCACCAAATATTGATATAATCTCCAGAGAATTCTATACGCTTTTAGAATCTAATATTAAAATTGGATTCAGATAACCCGTTGATGAGATACGAGTTCGCCCATTTAGTGGTGACCTAGACATACTATTCGCGTTAACTAGGAAAGTTTCATATATTTTTTTACGAAAAAATTTGTTTGATATAGAAAAATAGACTAAACGCTAATTTGATGCCTTTGTCCTAGCTTGAGAAAAAAAAATCATAAAAAACATGCTTTTTTAGGTCAAAGATTAAATTTAAGATACTACACTAAATACATCGTACACAAATGAATGTTTCTGACTGTATATGACAAACTAGTTTAACCCGTGGGCACCAAGTGCCCATTTCATAAACAGTCCATTCTTCATCGATATTAAAGTAATAATGTTAATTTTAATAAATTTGTATTTTCAGTTCAGGTACTTGTACTTTAACGGTGGACTCGTTTTTGTATTTACAGAACTCGATATGCAACAAACTGTCGTCATTATAACGTTTATTCTACAATTAAATCATAAATACGATGTAATCTGTGGTGTAAACGCTGACAGTGATAAATAAACTTACTGCTTCTCACAATTAATACACAATATAAATTAAATATAGGTACTGCTTCTATTTTTGTATTCACTTTTATTATACGACGCTGTATAGATTACGATTATATAATTATAGAATTAAAAATTTGGACAGAATTAGACCATAAGTCTGTATATTAAAACGGACGTGACTTATACAATCTATTTTATTCTAGAGCACACATAATACGTTGTATGCAGTGTGTCGGAGAGTGTTGATTGAACACAAGTATCGCACTTTGATATTAAAAGTAATATACACTGTTATTTATTTATGAATTTAAACATACTTATATAAATTAAACAAAAAATAGGTTAACAATAAGTTTACCCATTAATTAAAACTGTCCAGTAATATGAATTATTATATGCAAGTAATTATGAATTTTTATTTAAAATCGATTTATTATAAATTACTTTACCTTCAAGGTATAAAATGATAAATCTTCGTCCCTTTCTATAACTGTCAAACGTTTCAAATGTCTTAATAGCTAATCAAAAGAAGTTACGCCAAATTATCAATTCTTCGCACTCTCTACTCTCTAATTTACTACAGAAGAAATGCGTTATCTTGTCCTACAGCATGAAAAAAACTCGGCCTCAAAATAAGCACATTTACAGGCACCAATACCTTCAGCTCGCCATATAATTTGTTTGGGGTATATATTTCTAATGGAAATTACGTATAAGAAAGTTGAGTGCAGGCCACTACATATTTGTTCGAATTTACCGTTAGATGGTGGGTAAATCATTAATATTTATTGTACGTTTATATATTATATATAATATAAGGTTATCATATAAATATGTATGACATCCAAGGAGGGACATTAAAAGAAATTACATATTCAGAATTGCATTGTGGAATAAGTGCAAATAGAAAATATTTTAATTAAAAAATGTACGACCTGGTGGATTAAAATAAAATAATAATAACTAATTATAGGTTAGCGAACAGCCTTTTACACACCCTTTAAATAAAACAGCAAAATCAAACCACTTAATTATTATAAATATAATTTACATACAATAAATAAACAATTTATTTTATGGGCACTAATTAGTAGGTGAGTTATCACCTCCACCTTATTCTTTTCACACTTATACATTATTTATTATAATTAATTAATATTATAATTATAGAGAATATTATTTAGAAAGCATTGACAATATTAATTCAATAAAAATCTAAATTTTGTTCAAAATACATAGGATGTGCAACTCACAAAACAAACATCTAGTTCAAAAAAAAAAAAAAATTGGCCCGATTTTTATTAAAATAATATCAGTCTATGCGTAATTACATAAAGAATATCTGGTAAAAATATGAATATTTATGAATACGCAGTCTCAGAGATATAAAAAAAGACCCTCCAAAACAGATCCTTTTTTATAGTTTTTATTTTTTATCTCCAAAACTGTGTAAAAAAATATATTTTACCAATCATGTTTTATGCAATTAAGCATCGACTGATATTTTTTTATAAAAATAATTTGGGCCCATTTATCTCAGGGATATCACATGAAATAAAATATTTTCTGGAAACGTAAATATAAAATAGCTATGTTCAAAAGTGATTTATCAGTAAATGGTACAATATTCGAAAAAACTTTTCAAACAAAAGTTGCTAAATATTTTAATATCTTCAACTTTTAAAATACACTTATTTCTCCAGCTCTTACCATTTTCGAAATATTATAAAAGTAACAAAATTGAACCACTACTGCCAATTAAAGTATTGCTTTCAAACAACTATCAAAAAAGTTTTTACTATTTACTGCAGAAGATTAATTAAATTTGATTCATGTGTGTAATCACTGTGCTTTTGTACATTAGGTATAAAATAATTGAGTACGATTGGAGATATATTGGATTAGATTGATTTGAGTAGTTTTACGGTATTAAGAAATTTTGGCCAAAATTGTGGTAATAATGTATTAAAAACTCTTTTTTATTTTAATCAAACAGATATTATTCGTCGAAATATCTTTTATTATAACGTAAAATTGTCACAGCGAAACAATTAGTAATTAAGCTTAGAAATTACAAGTAATAATTCCAGTTTGTTGTACGACATACAGGAACAAAATTTATAATTAATTACGTTAACTTTGTTGCTGTGAATGCTAGCATTGCTTGTCATACTACAAACTTGATTATTATTTGCAATTTTCTAAGCTTAATTACTATTTTATTCGCTGTGAATACACTTTAAAAATAGCATAACTCTAATAATAATTTATATAAATATATCAAATTGTATGTATTAAGCCGTTTATGGATATAAACCACAGCGTAACTAAAATTCTTCGAACTAGAAGAACCTGATGGTTTATCGTAAATGAACACGAAATCAAAATTAAGAATTTTAGTGCGCCAGAGTCATGATAAATTATGTTTACATTTGTTATTTTATTTTGTTAATTATAGTGTTCAATAGTCGACACCGAATTTTTAACTATGGTTAGTGTCGTGATAAATGACTAAAATATTGAAAAGCGTTTGCAGTATACAGAATTATAAAACGCATAAAATAACTTACCTTGCATGTAGAATGATTAATAACGTCAATATCATCGGTATGTTCCTTTACGAACCATGGATCACACGGTCACTAAGCACAAGATAGTCAAATAGAAATTTAAACATATAATTATGTATTTGTTGTATATACAAAAACTACACAATTCAATATTCATTCGTTCACACACCCCAAACGTTCGTCATAAACTAAATTGGTTTGCGATGTTCTGTACAAACTTGATCACCGGTTTTTTAATCCTAACAAACCTGTTAGAACAATCAATTCTAAATATATTAGGAAAACTGTATTAAATTGGACTGCATTTATGCTAGAGGTGTATATTTGTATTTCGTTTATGCACAAATATTCATTATTATGTACACTGTAAACATTTTTCGCAATATTACTATTTAAAACATAGTAATTTATTTCATTTATGTTTATAAAAACCCCGCAGTAGGTATTTATTTATTAAATAAATGTTAATATATAATTAATGCTATTATTAAAAAAATATAGGAAAAATTTTCTTTACTTTCCTATATTTTTGCAGGTCACTCCATATTTTTTTCTTTAAATATGGAGTGACCTGCACTCGACTTATAAACTTGACATATATATATCCCAAAGAAAATATCAAACCAACCAATACTTCATATTAATACTCGTATTAGTAATTACGTTATTATTGTATTACATTATCAAATAATGTTTCTGCAATATAAAATATAGATTGTATCATTAATATTCTGCTGGCCTGCACTCGACTTTCATATACGTAGTTTTCACTAGAAATATTTATCCCAAACATTACACTGTAAAACCACAGTAATACATTTACTTATTATTTTATTACGTTATCAAATACTCTTTCTTCA